>JAECUM010033414.1:0-20637 GCA_016617855.1 Megalonaias nervosa
TATTGCTTTTGGGGCTATCCTTCTAAATAGACCCTGAACAACATCACCTAGTCCATCTCCGTAGGTTGTTTTGTATACTGGTGATCGTGAGTTTATTACCCTGACCATGGTTGGTCCACGTTGAGTACTATGTACAATCATTTTATTATAGTAATTGTATTTAATTACGTACTCAGTCACTGTAGTAGTCATCGGTAATTTCATTAATAAGAGACTGATAAACATCAACGTCCATGATACCACCGGTAAATAACCGTCTACAGATATCGGCTGCTTCATTAATTATTTCTGGAGAATTATTGCCAACTCGTTTTCCTCCAATGAGAATTTCGAGACGTTCAACGTCAGAGATAACGTTATTAGGACATAGAGTAAAATCACCTCCGGTAGAGAGACCACTTCCTGTAGAAGGTTCTTTTAAACCTGAATTCAGTTTTTCTTCATATTCTTCATATTCTGTTATTCTTTCTTGTAAATTTAATTTAGGAACCTTATATTTTTCTTTTGATAATATTTCCATCAGTCTCTGTTTATATTCTCTCACTTCCATCAAATGTATCATTAATTCTTCCTTATCAGATTTATTAAGTAATTTTTCAATGAATTCTAGTTTTTTTGCTTTTTCGCTCTTTTTCATCCTTTGAAATCTATCAATTGGCCCCGGTTCAGTTAATATTGATTGATGTATTTTCCTCTCTATATTTCCCTCTCCAGTATCTCTCTGTAATTCTAACGCCCTAGCTGCTTCTTCCTTTGGTGTTGGTTGTAATGGCGGTAATGATAATGATGGTGGTGGTGGTGTTGGTTGTAATGGCGGTGGTAATGATAATGATGGTTGTGATTCCGATGTTGTTTCAGGAGCTGGTTGTTTTCTTTTTATATATTTTCGTTTTGGTCTTGCTGCTACTTCTTCTCTTGCTTTTCTCTTCTTTTCTTTCGCCTGTATCTTGCTTTCTTCCTCCTTTCTATCTCTTTCTTCCTGCATTTTAGCTAAAATATTAATTTTATTTATATAATCTCGATATTCTGGATCACTAGATTTAACTTTTTCAACATTCGTGTTTATGCGATATATTGCTTTATACCACTGATCAAGGTTTCTAATATCTTTAACGTTTTTAGGTTTCATTAATGTTTCTCTCCGACTAAAACCAGTAAAAGCAAGCACAGCTAATAGATTTGCGTCATCAATCCCCCTAATTATTTTAACAGCATTTTCAGTAAATTTATTTACCAATTCAGTAGTAGTACTACTAACAACTTTATCTTGTTTAGGAGCTGGTGCTTCAGCGACTACAGGTATTGGTTGAGTAGCAGCAATTTCAGCTGAAGTCCACGTAAAAGTCTTTTTGTCTGTTTTGTTCTCTCCGCTATTTTTTCAGTTGCCTCAGCGGTTTTCTCTAAAACAGGAAGAAGAGGTTTAGTTGTTTCAGTAATTGGTTTAAATAATTGTTTTGTATCCTCTTCAAATTCAACATGAGATTCTTGTCGTTGTTGTAATTGTTGCTTGACAGCATCACGAACGGGTAAATATTTTCTAATTGCCTCTAATCGCTCTCGAGCTAATCTAGCAGAGTGAGGTTCACCTATAACGACCATTATTAATAATATTTATACTGGCTGTTTAATTTACAGCAGCAGGCAGGGCGGCCGACAAAAATTAATTGACCCGCGAGTAAACTAAACGCATTATAACATAAAAAACAAAGATTCAAAAATAAAATAACAAAAATGAGCTAACCCAAACGATTTATTATTCGTTTTTTCAAACTATATGGTAATAATAAAAGTTAGGAGGTTCGGTTTAGCGTTATTGACATTATTTTTCAGCCCCTGTAGGAACATTTATTTTTTGTAAAACTTGCTCGAAACCAATTTGTAGGGTTCGCCCTGCCTGCTGCTATATCACATTCATTTTATTTTGAGTGCAGTAAGGAAAATGTTATTGTAGTTGAAATTACAGTACAATTTTGAAATGTGTTATCAAGCTTTAGAACCCATAACATAGCTTTAGTAATTTGGATTGCAGAACTAACAAAGTAAATTTTGAGGAAATTCATGATGCAAAAATGTAAGTATATTTTTTGCCATTCTTATTACAAGCTAAAGACTTGTTTATGCCTGGTCACTTGCATGCTCTTTTTAGGGAACCCAGCTATCTTTTCCTGCATGGCATCTATTGCTAGCCTAAAACCAAAACATGGTATCAACAAAGTTAATGCAGAAAATTGCAAAGCAGATGGCATGTGACAGTCCATTCTGCCAGCAGAAAAAAGAATTCTTCATCATCTTGGCTTATTGGCTCTGACACCCTTACTTTTGTACCAAAACCTTCAGTCACATTTTTTTCCACAAATTTAGTACTTTCACTTATAAAATGGTACATCTCTGATAGATATGCGATAGCCCCTTCTCTAAGTATGCTTTTTTATGCTATTTTTATATACCCCAAAAAGCATTGGTCATAATCTGAACCAACTGCTCTGGTGGCTTAGTGGTTAGAGCGTCCGCCTCGAATGCGGGAGGTCGTGGGTTTGATCCCCAGCCGCATCATACCAAAGACTTATAAAAATGGTACTAACAGCTGCCTTGCTTGGCGCTCAGCATTAAGAAGTTAGTGTTAGGACTGGTCGGCCTGGTGTCAGGATAATGGGACTGGGTGGGATATCATACTACATGTCTGCAGCATGATGCCCCAGTGCTAGACATCACTATAAACTGCCACACTGCAGACATTATAGCGATATGACTGAAAAATTGTTAAAGCTACATTAAAAATCTGAATAACACAACACACACATAATCTGAACCGTTCCATTAATGAAAAGTTACGAACATTTCTCCTAAATAACTGTTTAAATGATCAGAATGATATTTTCAATACTGTGTTTCTCACATTTGTTGTGGAGATTGCAAATATCGTGTTCATTCATTTCCTTGTTTGAAAGTTTCATTTGTGACTCAGGAAAGTCATCCACATTGTTCACTTTATCATCTCTATTTTCATATAGATAAAACAGCTGGTTTAATTCATCCACAAACAAATCTAATAAACTAATACCTAAATTGTCTACTACATGATTGTACATGGTTTGTTTACAAAGTAGTTCCTAATACATTATACTATATATAGGCACAAGCACTGTGCATGTGCATGCAATATCAAGGTGTTCAGAATCATAAAATACTGCATGATACTGACAATGTAAAGTTAATGGACACAAAAAAGGAGTATATAATAAGTGATGTTACCATAACATCTTATTCAGTTTCTGTGGAGAAAACCATTTAAAAATAATACAAAATCAAACCAAAGGAAGCCAACTATTAGACAATTTGTCTCTGATTTAAAAAAACCCCTAATGTCTTTGACCTAGCAGTTATAAGATTTCAGCACTCTAACATTACATGGTAATTGAAATAATTTTCAGGTATTTGACCAATTCATCTACCTTAATGTCTTTACAGCTAGATAAATAAATTAGGATTCAGTTATTCTGCATAAATAAGGAGGTTTTTGTTAGCAGTTATGTTTTCAGAAAAAAAATTTCATCCTGTGTCCTAGCAACCTGGAATGTTTAAGAATGCTGAACAAACATCCATTTCAATACCTATTTAAGTATGTGCTATGTTAATATCATGATGGTGTGGCAAGCATTTTCTAGGTATACCAGTATAAACTTTATGTCAGATTTAAGAGTTAAGAGGTACTATGCTCCCCGGAATTGACTGGTGGACTCGCAGATACTCTTTAAGGGAGGTAAATCATGTTTTTGAACTGGAACATAATCAATTTCCTGAAAGTACATGAACTAAATAACAGGTCAATTAAAATTATTTCAGCAAAGATATATATTAGTGAACTTAATGTAACTTTTGATACATTTACTATTTAAATGTATCAGTGCTTTTGTTTTCGTATACACAGTGCTGCAGTATTTCGTCATGTGATGCCTGTCACGTGACAGATTCATTCTCATGAATGAAATTCAAAATTGCAGCTCCGTGACACAGGTTTTTTCATGATGCTCCAAACAGTAACTTCCTAGGCACTGGCAAAAGACAGCATTTGCAGACAAAGAATGACTTTACTTATCATGATTGGAATAAAATAAATATTTCACTAAAGTACTGATAAATCATTTCTTCAAAATTGCAGGTACTTTATTACACCAAATCAGTATTTGGTTTGTTTGGTTGAAAAATTAAAAGTTTTTAGGTACAGTAGTCTCCTCTAATCAATATTATCATGCTAAATTTGCATATCTCCAACCTTCCTTTTATCTCTGAGCAATTTCATCATTTTTTTAAGGAGTTTGAAAAAAAAAAAAAATTAGTTTGAGGCCCCAAGTGGTTTAAAGTGCTTACCGTTCCGGATCACGGCCATCTCACCTCTGTCTGCGTGTGTTCGAGTCTCAGGCTTGGCTAACGTGGGTACACGAGAAAGCATGCAAGTAGCTTCTCATGGGTCGGTGGTTCTACCTGGGGTTTTCCAGGGTTCTTTCTCCACCAGTTATACTGGCCACCATGTATAGCCTATCTTGTGCTAAAAAATGGCATTAAACCCTACAACAACAACAATAAAGAGTTTGAAGATTGGAAGCAACTTGAACTGTAGTTTATTTGTAATATTGTGTGTATAAATAGTTAGTCTAGGTTACTTCCGACTTCCCCATACCATTTTCAATATCTGGACACCCCAATATAATTGTCCAAATATCTAGCAGTAAGTTGGATAGGTCAGAGTTAATTCAGTCTAACAAAGAAGGTACAAAGAATTTACGGTGGTGAAGATGCATTTAGCCATCCACAATCAATATGACAGTTTTTGAGATGAAAATTAAAATAAGTTTGATTTGATTTAATAAAATAGGTAAATATTAAGTGCTTGATATGTATTCTCTCTTGTATATTTTTGGACAATTCTAAGTGCTCTTTTAGAAGTTCACTGCATGACTGGTCACTAATTGAAATCATCCAACTGCCTTGGGCAGACAGAACCAATGGGAATAATCCAGAAAATAAATCTTGAATGTGCCAAACAGGTTCAGCAGGGCCGAAAATATAGATTTTGAACGCTTTCTTACCCTAGGTAGAAGTCACTATTCTAAACTTCTTGCCTTGGAAAATTCCACTGAAAGCAATATTGAGACTGAAAGAAGGATATATGTGCAAAACATATAATATGCTTGGGTTAAAATAATGCAGCTGTTAACACTTTGTACCTTAGCAGTCCCAGATCTGATCTACCATTCCTACATGTGCATGAGTAAGTGGTCACTTATGCTAGATACTGTTTTTTGGCAACTTATCTGGTTTCCCTGTCCTAAAAGGACCAACTCAGGCTTATGGATCTTGCATAATTAACTATACATTGGATTTAATATAAAATTTAAACTTGAATATAATATGCTCTTCCATACAGTGGGGTAAGAAAACTCTAGAATAAAGTTCATTAAGACATCTTTTATTTATCTTCAGTGGCTCATCCACATGACGAGAATGAAAAGTTTTATGCTGAATATTTTATATTTTAATAACTTTGCTTTTTGGCACGCTGTGCTTTCATGAATCGCCTTTTTGCCTTCACATGTTCTCTGGATTTCTGAGAGGCCTGTTTTCTCTGTTTAATTCTGCGCTCCTTCATAATCTGTTCAGGTCTTTTCAGTTCTCTTTTGAACTTGTTTTTCTGTCCATTGTCGGCACCTTTTTCCATACCTTTGGTATGCCCTGCAGCAGAAAGAGAAGATACAAAAAAAACCCAAAGTTTTTTGCCAACTGAAGATGGTCATATAACTCCCATGCAGACTTATGTACAAGTCAGACACAACTGCAAACAACATAGTCCTAACTAACTGCACAGACCCAGATCTACCATTGCATAATTCACCTGCAGATCTAGATCTATGCAGATTTGTTTTGAAAGCAATTAGTAGAACAAAAAAATATAGACCCAGATCTGCTGGCACATTATGCAGTTGGACTCTTATTAATAAGTGAGTATTTTTATATATATATATATATATATATATATATATATATATATATATATATATATATATAATTTCAAATGAAATCAAACTGATTTCATATGAAATTAACCAAACACAATATATGATTGCAAATGACATTAATTAAACTCTATGTATAATTTTTCAAATGAAATCAAGCAAACTATGTATAATTTCAAAAGAGATCAAGCAAACTCTATGTATAATTTGAAACAAAATTAATGAAATTAATCAAATTCTATGCATGACTTTAAATACAATTAATCAAACTCTATGTATAATTTCAAATGAATTCAAACTCTACGATTTCAAATGAAAATAATCAAACACTATGTATCATTTTTAAATGAAATTAATCTAATCAAATAAAGTCTATGCATAATTTCAATGAAATTAATCAAACTCTATGTATCACTTGTTATGTATATTTCATTTGTATTGCATGTTTGCTTTCTTAATGAATATGTCATGTACATCTGTATTTTGTAACTGACCTTGTCAAAAAAACAAGTTATTAGTGTACCTGACCAGCAACATTTATTTTGTAAACAACATAATACTAAGATAACATTGCTTTACCATTGTGGATTAAATATTCTGATCATTACTAGTAGTAAACATGTTACTTCAATTTGAGTTACAGATACAATATTGAATCTGACCTTAGAAACTTCCAGAATGGAAATTTCCCATTAAGTTGAAAGAGTATTTTCAGAAAATGGTATGTGTGACCTTGGTCAATTAGAGGGATATATAATTTCATTTACATTTGGATCATTCATTCTTGCCTTAACATATGAAGTAGAATCAGTCTTATTATTGGTTTCAGTGTTTGATTTCGTTGTACATATTTATTCAAATTATTATTCACTGGAATTACAAGGTACTCAATAATATTTTTGGACTAAAACACTTAATTTCAAATTATAGTGAATTCAACAAGGGCATGTTGGATTATATTACTGAGATACATCAATGGACTGTTAACACATCACCACAATCCAAGCCACTGGCACACTACCACATTTGTAACTACTGGCACATCAACACATTTAAATTTATTTGGAATACCATTAGAATTCAAGTGGAACTTCACACATATGGACTTGTGATAGAACTTGTAGGACTATTTGGGATTTAATTCACAATACTCTAAGTTCTTTTTAAATTTTAACTTTGTATTCTAGAAAATAAATTATTTGTTGAGTTTGCTGAATTATAAAACTTTTTGGTTTTCGCTCTTTTCTGTTACTAAGTTTAAGACCATAGAGTAGTAACACTTGAAATTAATCAAATTAATCAAACTCTATGAATGATTTTAAATGAAATTAATCAAACTCTATTTATTTTCAAAGAGAATCAAAGTTTATGTATAATTTCAAATGCAGTTAATCAAATTCTTTGCATAATTTCAAATATAATTAATCAAATTCTATGCATGATTTCAAACGAAATTTAATAAAACTCTATGTATAATTTCAAAGTTTGTTCAACAATAGTTGCATATGTTATAAATTATTCAACTCTTTTTATAATTTCATTTGAAAGGAATACTCATGCAAGGCCCTATATATTTATACCACATTTCTGTTATATTCAACGGGTGCTTTCCTATCAGCCTTGGAATTGCTTTGGCCAAATGTAGGCTATAAATATTTCCCGAGGTATGAATCATGACATTAAACTGCACCCAAGTAAGAGATATATGGAAATATAATGTTAAATTTAAACGCCTGTTACAGAATAAAAATATGTGCTTATTTAGCATTATTAACAAGAAAATCTGAGTCTTAGAGTAATGACCTTTGACTCCATACATTTCCTGTGAAATGGCTTTGATCCAATTGTGAGACTTGTTTCCGTAACTACTTATTTTGCAGTTTCAAGACAACGTGAAATGTAGATAATATCACAGGCATGAAACCTGTCACTGAAATTGCACCCACACTCTCAGTCACTGAATTTGTAGAACCCAATGATAAAGCAGCAACTGGCTTTTAAGATGCAAATGACAGCGAGGACAAATAATTGAATAATGTTTGTGCTGACCCTTTCAACACTGACATCGAAACAGAAGGATTGTATATTTTCATTGATTTCAACTTTGGGCAGCAATGTCAATTCCTGCAGTATCAAAGTTTTTCTTGTATACTATGTCAAGCACTATGCATTCCATAGTCGCATACTCTTTTAGCCACTTAATGAAGTATTGGTCTTGCAGCCAATTATTGCTGAATGAGTACTTTGTGAAGATCACCCACTAAAAGACTGTTGCTAATCAACCATCTTCGCTTAGTAGAAACATGTGATGATGAGTGCATGTGTGTTAATTATATCATTACAAGGGACTCTATGCACAATGACTGAAAACTTTCCGTTGACTCTGACAACAGCATAATGGACAGCAGAAGATGGAAAAATCAAAGCTGTACTTCCAATCCTCTTATACTGTTAACAAAATGACTGGAAGGCAAAATTTTTGATCATACATTTTTAAGCAAAATCTCTTCAAAATTCAATGACTTTCAATGACCACAGTGAAAAATCAATGTCTTTTGAAAACCTAAGTGAGGCATTCTTTCCCAATGACTTTCAATGACCATTAATGACCATGTGAAGCCTGTATCAGGTGGCCCTCTTTGGTTATTACAGCATGTACCCAATTAGAAAATAAAAAGTTCCACCATGTCCTGCAGCTTTATTCGTTTCTCTAATCAAGGTAAAGGTAATGAAAACAGCAATTACTTGAAATAGGAAATATAGAACATCTAAATCCAACAAAGAAAACATGCAATGTTATATTTTTATTACAACAATGCTATATTTTTATTACAAGTGTTCATTATATTATACTTGCTGCTAAAATTTACACATATTATTTGTCATATATTAAAGACCGATGCTACAATAAAATATAGATTATCCAATCCCATCAGGATGCAATGATATTGTCCTGAAAATTGGAGGTGTGGAAATTCACTTTTAATTAACTGGGGATTTAAATTTCATTACTACATGGAATCCACATGAACAAACAATGAAGAAAATCAAAACAACTCTGAAAGTAAATTATAGTGATTATGAAATAGGTTTGAATTTTTAAAACAAACAACCTTACATTTACTTTTATATCATCTTGAGTTGCCAAAAAGTTAATATGCTGTCCATATATAACTTTTTCATGACTTTTCAATCAATTTAAATAAGATTGTCCAGAGCAGAGATTATAGTCTGGAATTATTATCATTATTATTATTATTATTATTATTATTATTATTATTGCGTGGAACGCATTTATTTTGCATATTAATGTTTCCAACTTACATGTTTACTATCAGTTCACTGATTTTCACTGGTATAAATATTCCTGTTTGTTTTGTTTCTTATTACAAACGAACCCCAACATTTTCCTTGGTATTTAAAGTTGTAATGGGAAAGACATGTCATCACTTTCACAGAGGGATAATTGAGCACTTGGTCTTTAAGTTTGTAATGGGAAAGATGTTGCATCATTTTCACAGAAAGATAATTGTATCCCGAGTCTTTCAATTTGTAATGGGAAAGATGTGGAATCAATTTCACAGAAGGATAATTGTGTACTGCGTCTCTTTAAGTTGTAATGGGAAAGATGTGACATCATTACCACAAAAAGATAACTGTGGACTGATTCTATAAATCTGCTGTTTTAAGACAACATGACCTCAAAAGAAATTTTTTTACCCTATTACAAATAGTAAATCCACAGAATTCAACTTTTAAACATGAATTTAATGCATCTGATTGATTTAAACTGGATTGCTTCAATTTTCTAATAGTTAAATGAATGAAATTGATTTTCTGCATACAGTTTCCTACACAGCTAACTGAATGAAAAAAAGAACATGATCATTCTTAAACAGTAAGGGATAAAAGTCTTACATTTTCTTCGCTTGGTTCCTAGAACCATAAATCTGTCAGCCTGACTTTGGTTGGGTTGTTTCCCTTGAGTAACATCATCATCCTCTTCCTGTGAGGCAATTTTATTCTTCTCCATCCATTCCTTATAACTTTCAATTATTAAGGATCAGAAGCAGTTTCCTTTTTGAATTAAAATTTAGAACAATATTAAGTAATCAATACCTATTATTAAACCTTGTCTACATACAACCTATGTATGTTACTTAACAACTAGCTTATATACATGATGACTTACTGTGGGCAATTATTCTAGCTCTATGGACTTGTCAAATGTCATGCATACTTTTTATATGATGTTTCATAGACTCAGGTGATACATTTGTATGTCATATAGCCAATATTTTTCACTGACATAAAATTAGTGACTTTTTCAAAAACTGAGGGGTGGTGAGTGGGGTGGGGTGTAAGTCTGGCTAGTTATATTTTAGAGATAAGGATCATGTCAGGTTAGAATATTTTGGTTGGTAAATCTCTGAGAGGATTAATTTTCACAATCCCACTCTAAATTGCTTTCATTTCTCCACCACTAAACATCCTGCAATATGGTATATCCCATGACACAGCACATTATTTAGCTGTACAGGTCATAAACTAGAAGAGCTTATGAGGTGGCCATCTGTCTTGCGATGTCCCTCCATCTCTTATCACAAGTCTGTTATTGCTACTCTTCCTAAACTATCTGAAGGTCTGCAAGGACTTTACACACATATTCATCCCAAGGTCTACTTGGTCCTAAATGAAAATGATACTGCTCAGACATATTATGGCCACCACAGTAGCCATCTTGAAAATACTATTTTAGCTACTTCTCCTTAATAAAATGGTTATAACATTGGGGGTTTCAGTAAAAGACTTGTTATGATGTCTCACTGGACATAAATAAAATGGTACCACCAAGACATTCAATATGGCCATGATGGCAGTCATCCTGAAAATGTTTTTGTTGCTACTCCTCATGAATGGAGAGTTATATTACCATGGGTTTTTGCAAGAAGACTTCTTATGATGTCTACTTGCTGTAAAAATAACAACTGTACTGATCTGATATCCAATATAGTCTCCAGTTGCCATCTTGAAAACCTTATCACTGCACCTCCTATAGAGAAAGTCATGTCAAGATTGTGTTTTCACCTAAGACTTCAGTGATGTCTAGTTGGTACTAAATAAAAATGGTGCTGATCTGACTTCCAATACAGGTAATCACTGAGATACATAAACTGTGACATACATAAACTCAGACATGTATTGAACTGTAAATATATGCACAAACTGTTTTTTGATCTTCAGATCAAGTGCATCCCCAGTATATAGTTCTGCTTCTCCTCTAGTGTACAAGTGTAAATCATTTCTGTTACATTTTTTCACAATCTTGAGGATCTTTATTTTGTTTTGTTAAAGTTACCTTTCACCATGATGTCAAAGCCATATACAGCCTAGTAAAACCAGACTTACATAGAAACTAAAATACTCAGAGGCCCCAGGAATGTAACGAGTACCGGTATAACGCCACCATGGCAGCCATCTTGAAAATCTTGTTAGTACTACTTCTCTTACAAGAAAGGTCATATCAACATGGGGTTTTCACCAGAAGACTGATAATGAGATCTTGTTGGTCCAGAAAGAAAATGGTGCCAATCTGACCTCAAATATGGATGCAACAACAATGGATAGTCATATCAACATGGGGTTTTCACCAAAAGACTGATAATGAGATCTAGTTGGTCCAGAAAGAAAATGGTGCCAATCTGACCTCAAATATGGATGCAACAACAATGGATAGTCATATCAGCATGAGGTTTTCACCATGTCTTCTAATGGTGTCTAATTTGTCTTAAATGAAAATGGTGTTGATGATGGCTGCCACAGTGGCTACTTTGAAAATCATATCACTCAAGAATATCAGAGATGGTTTTAACACTCAGCTTTGAAAAATTAAGAAATTTTCTTGAATTCCTGGAAATTCTTTTCAGACAGCAAATCATCAGTCCCTTCATGGGACTCTTGCCTGGCTTTGTGAAAAACAGACTACATTTATGAAATGAGTTTGATAATTTGTACCTTAAGTGAGCCTTGGCTCATTACTTCCATAGCAGATAAGTCTTTATAAAGGACATATGCTTATAAAGGGCATGCTTTATAAACAACTCATTTTCCTTAGTTAACCTATATATTTCACCTTGGTACAGGATACCTCTCCATAAAGGACATTAATTTCTAACCCCATTTCTTTAGTTTACCTAAAAATTTCATCTTAATGCAGGCTACTTTTCCATAAAGAACTGCATTTATAAGCTCTTTTCTTTAGTTTACCCCAACATTTCATCTTAATGCAGGATACCTTTCCATAAAGGACATCATTTCCAACCACATTTCTTTAGTTTACCTAAAAAGTTCATCTTAATATAGGATACCTTTCCATAAAGGACATCATTTCCAACCACATTTCTTTAGTTTACCTAAAAAGTTCATCTTAATATAGGATACCTTTCCATAAAGGACTGCATTTATCTTTTGTTTAGTTTATCTGCATAAAAAAGGACATTTATAAAGCCATTTTCTGTAGTTTATTTACATATTTCACCTTCATACAGGATACCTGTCCATAAAGGACCTAACTTTGTTAGCCTGCATTGTCCTGTACAAACAGGGTTAACTCACTATATATTGAATATATAGAATGCAAGATAGAAAAATAAACAGAAAATGAGGTAAGAAGAGACAGAGAAGTAGGGAAAGAACACATACAGTTGTTATCAACCTGAAAATATTCACTGTCTTGTACAATAACCCCTCTTTAAATGAAAATACATTTGTTAAAGTAAGGTTTACAGATTCAAAAAGGATCCATTTTGGACTTGTATGAGGCTGCAATCCATGCCCCGCTCTCTGTCCTGATCTTGTTCTTTCTATCTAAGTCCGTACCTCCTCCCCTCATAAACTTCTTCTTCTTTCGATCCCTGTCAACAAAATTATATAACTGGGATAAAGACGTATTCAAAGATGGATTACTCTGCAAATGTCATTGTTATTAGTCAACGCAAATAATCAAAGTTTGCAAACAAATAATGTGAGTGTAGTGTCCCATGTTGATGAGCAAGAGCAAAATGACATCGTTAAAGCAGGGAATAAAAATGCTTATAATATAAACAATGAATACAAATATTCAATCACTGAGTTTTCCACAAAGAAGCTTTTGCTCAACTGCCAATTCCAACAAATGAATATAAGTATCTTTTTGAAGCATTTTCCAACCCAAATTTCTGGTGAATTATAAATTTGGTGAATTTCTTGTCATGTGACCATGTAATCTGGTCCTTGATTACTCTTTCATCAAATCTTCCACAAATTACCATATCCCACCCACAAATAACTGCATTCCACTCACAAATTACCATATCCCACCCACAAATTACTGCATTCCACTCACAAATTACCCCACCCCACCCATAAATTACTGCATTTCACTAACAAATTACCATATCCCACCCACAAATAACTGCATTCCACTCACAAATTACCATATCCCACCACAAATTACGGCATTCCACTCACAAATTACCACACCCAACCCACAAATTACTGCATTCCACTCACAAATTACCATATCCCACCCACAAATTACTGCATTCCACTCACAAATTACTATATCCCGCCCACAAATTATAGCATTCCACTCACAAATTACCATATCCTACCCACAAATAACTTCACTCCACTCACAAACTACCATATCCCATCCATACAACCAAGAAAAAGATCACCACAGAAAAAATGTGTTATAAAAATGTGAAATGCCAACATACAATTTAGATGATAGCTACTACTGCCGTTAACCAGGATGCCAATAATATATTCTTGTCTTCAGATCATTCCCTTATGCAAGACAAAAATATATTCCTAAACATGTAACTCTCTGTTTTATTACTTAACAAATTCCAAGTTGTATGTAATGACAAGAAAGACTTTTTGTGAGGAAGAAAAATACATAGAAGTTTCTGAAAGTGTTTGGGTTCTGTGGTTGGCTAGTTGGATATCTGATTGAATAAAAATGCTTGAACATTAAAACCTGGATACATAGGCTAGCCTTGAATACTGCTACAATCCTATCCAGGAAATTACGATGTAAATAACATGCTTATAAAATGCCTAAAATGGAATGCACATACCATCTAATCACTTTGGACCTCTGTCTCAGGCTCTCTTCCTCATCCCCAGTTATGTCCATCACAGCACCTGACACCTCCTGGTCAAAACTTCTTGTAAGCTGCAATCTAGGAAACAACAGTGTTATTAATGATTCCATTGGTCACCTCTACGAAGCTTTTAGCAATCTCCTGCAGCATTTTAAATATTAATTATCATGCAATCAATAAATTATGACTATACAGTGGTCCCCCTCATGAACGGCCCCCCTGACTAGCGGCCAACCACTTGGCACCAACAAATTTGTGTTCAAAAGTACCCCACAAGAAAGGCCACCCATCTAATGCGACCAGCGGCCAACATATTAGTGCACAAATGTAAAATTTACCCCTCACAAGCGGCCACATTTTATTATTAACATATGTCCAGAACCAATATTTAATTACAGTAAGGTAAGTAGTCCGATTATCTGTCCTGATGTCGGTTTTCGGATGTCAGGTTTTTGTTACTGAAAGAAGTGTTGGCTAAAGTACATGTACCACTAAGGTTATTATTATATCATTAACGCCAACGTTTGCAGGAAATGGGGTCAGCAATGTTTTGATAGCGCTTTTGGGCTTCACACAGAGGATTTTTTTTCAACTGATGATTACCACTGGACATACTTGTCAAGATCATAACATGGTCAGATAGAAACGGAGTTAGCAATGTTTTGACAGAGTTTTGGGCTTCACACAGCAGATTTTTTTTTTAAATTGATGATTACGGATTAACACATATGCACAGAAACAATCAACTTTGAACAAAACAGGGTACCAGACAAACACCCAAAAAATCAAGTGACAGTACATGTATCACTTTCTTTATAACAAGGTTTTTCATCTGCAAAATTAAATTGCACTACTATACAATTAGCAACATAGGAATAAATCATTACAAAACTTTAACTTGTCATCACGTAAACAAAGAAATAATACTTTAGAAGAAAAAGTAAAAGTTACTCGACTTGACAACAATGGGGAGAGTACACTTGCCGAAAGATTTTATGTTGGGAAAACTCAAATAAACAAGATTGTAAAAGATCAGGAGAATATTCTCTAGCAGTTGGACAAATGGAGTAAATGGAAAGAGAAAACTTTTAAACAGGAAACAACATATGTACCAAGATTTAAATAAAGTTTTTCAATGGCTTTGTAATGCACATACCAACAATATCCCACTCACATTTCATGCCTAAGAATAAGAACTATTAATTTATGCTACCTTTAAATATAGCTGATTTTAAGACAAGAACATTTTAATAATTAATTCTACTTTGAAATGAAGATATTAACTGCTTCAAGTTATATGTAGCTTTCCTACTATATACACGTATACATACACATCTCACAAATACAGTCCCCCTCTGGAAAGGCCACCCGTCTTAAAAGGCCACTTTCCCGGAGCAGAAGGGGTGGCTGTATAAGAGGGGGACCACTGTAGTGATCTTGACAATGAAATGCTGATTCAAGTTCTAACTAAAGTTTTCTTACAATTTTCTACCACTGCATTTTAATTTTTAATCTTTTTAAAATTTCAAATTTAACTTTCAATTGGCAATATATAGCCAGTTTTAGACACAGTTAAATTTCATACATACATACATACATACACATACATTTCTTTTCTATGATATCAACGTAAAAGTACTATAATGCGACGATAAAAGCCAGAGATCAATTTAGTTTTTTTTTGTTTTATTAAATAATTATTCTTAAAATCTGCTCCAGAAGCTAGTGTCATTGTCCACCCCTAACAACCCATATTTACTGTATGAAAATCACAAGCTTTGAGTAACCTTGGAGTGGTAGCCAGTAAAACAAACATAGTACATGCATCAATAATTACCCTGATTAGCCTCTGAAGATGAGGCATCGCATGAAAAGCAAATAACTTGCAGTCCACTCATCTAATTTCTATACTCATTCACATATACAATCTAAAGTTAACCTGTTGAGGGTAGCCTATCATATTAATATACAACGTATAATCATTATTATGGAAACTTTACTGTTGAATAAATATATTACATCCAACTGTACTGTCAGAAAGGGCCTTAGGAGTAGGCTCGGATGTATTTAGCATGGAAGAATATATACGGTCATGAGCTAAACACATATATTTAGCCCATGTTAGTGAGCATAAAATACAGACCACAGTGACCTTCTCAGGTTGTAAGCATGTAATACAAACAGAACGGCATCCAATTATCAAATTTCACGATTCCAACATGAGTTCACAATAACTGAACTCTGAAACAAAATTTCAACAAAATTACAGAAGAATGAAGTACAAGTTACATAGACCTGTTGTTGTAATAAGAATTTAGAACTTGTTAAGATGCATCCCCTTGCCAAGTTTCATCATTCTAGGAAAGACAGAATACATAATGAATGCCAGCAGACATGAGTTAAATACAAAAGATGTAACCAAAACCAGTAAAAGATAAAATACAGGTCATGATTAACTTTTTTCTTGTAAGGGTGTGATACTAACAGAGATTCATATCATCTTCAATGCCAATATTTCTGTATGAATAGCGACTCAGAAATGAACATCAAACACAAAATTTAATCCAAGTCAGTGAAACATATAATATGGGCTATAACTACCTGAAATGATGTAAAAGTACTCATCAAGATGCAACCTCTCACCAAGTTTCATGATTCTAGATAGGATAGTATGCACACAGAATGTGAAAAGCCTAGGAGCTAATTGTCAAAGTTTAATCCAAGCCAGAAAAAATTGAAATGTAGGTTACAGTGAAATTGTATTGCATTGGTGTAGTACTAAGAGAGATGTATAAAATCACACAGTTTAATGGTTCAACCTGAAGTGTCAAGAAACAAAAGTCAGTAAAACATGAAATACTGTTCACAATGACCTATATTTGAGCTGAGAGTGTAGTATTTATTAAGATGCATCCCCAAACCAAGTTTCATAATTCTAGGTACAACAGCATTAAAAAAGAATTAAAAAACACACATTATGTGGTCATTAGATAAATGCAAAAATCTTAACCTAAGGCAGTAAAATTGCTCAATGTAGATCACAATGACCTTCTTTTGTTGCAAGGGTGAAGAAACATATGCATACAATTATATGGCCTGATGATTGTAGCATGAATAAAGTTTGAGAAATAAAGGTACAACACAAAATATAGCTCGTCAGAAAAATCTTAAATATGGGTCAGTGACCTAATTTTATTACAAGGGTACAGTACTCATCAAGATGCTTCTCTTCACAAGGTCTCATAAATCTTAGTTAACAGTATATATACTGCATGCAAAGGACCTATTTGGTCATGAGTTAAATGCAAAACTTTGCAAAAGCCAGTAAGATGTGAAATGTAGGTCACATTGACTTTCTTTTGTTGTATTGTTGTGGTACTAATAGAGATGCATAAAATCATCAAGTTTGATTATTCTAACATGAACCAAGCTTGAGACACAATTTAACCTTAGTCAATAAATTTGAAATATTGTCCATTGACCTTCTTTTGTGAATTGTGGGTGGGTGTATATCCCATAACCAATCTTCATCATTCCAGGTACAGTAGCAGGTTTACAGTATGCAAATAATCTGACCTAACTGCAAAAACTCAATTAACAATCTACAACTACTATACATGTATACACAAAGTAGTCCCCTTAGCCAATCCCTATAGGAATATGTTCCACCCACTCGAAACTATCACCTCAGACTTAGAAAAAAAGACTGGCTGAGATGTAATGAAGTTGTACATATACATTTGCTGTACAAAGAATGATGTCAATGTGGAGTAGCCCTCCAAACAATTATGTAAGTAATAATTGCAATCTATCAATCTGACACATCATGCATAATTCTGAAAACAGAAGGAATGATTTTGACACATCAAGCATAATTCTGACAACAGACTGAATGAATCTGACTTATCATCTTTAATTTTGACATCAGAATGATGATTTTGAAACATCATGAATAAGTCTGACAAAAGAATGAATGATTTTGGCACATTATTCTTAATTTTGACATCAGAATGATGGTTTTGACACATCATGCATAATTTTTACAACAGGATGAATGATTTTGACACATCATCCTTAATTTTGACATCAGAATGATAATTTTGACACATGCATAACACTGACATCAGCATGCATGATTTTGACACATCATGCATAATTTTGACATCAGAATGAATGATTTTGACACATCATGCATAATTCTGACATCAGAATGAATGATTTTGACACATCATGCATAATTCTGACATCAGCATGCATGATTTTGACACATCATGCATAATTCTGATATCAGAATGCATGATACTGACACATCAAGCATACTTCTGACATCAACATGGATGAATTTGACACATCATGCGTAATTCTGACATCAGCATGCATGATTTTGACATATACATAATTCTGACATCAGCATTCATGATTCTAACTGACATTTACTTTTTGTGTATAGGATATAGTGAATTATTTCAATGCCAGACTCTAGTAATCTGTACACAATGTACATGAAATAATGAGTAAATCTAAAAAAAACAAAACAATTACATGTATCACTATGAACATAAAGTTCCCCACAAAGTCAAGTCAATCTTGAGTAATATCTTAAAAGAAAAGTTCACCATAATCTACCATCTGTTCAAAAAGGCTACATACAAGACAAACCCAATACAATTACAATTTAAAATGCAACCTCCAATAATGGTTACTATTCATAAATAACCATCTCTTATATTCAAACTGTTTCCAATTTTGTCCCTTGTATTAATATCATCTACAAATTGCTCCCCTGAACAACCACTTCCCTAAAACAGTCCAATCTGATCCATCCCAGGAGTGGCTGTTTACAAAAGTTGCACTCAGGTTACTAACATGGAGAGAATGTAATGAAATACAAATTGGTAAATAAACAATTATATACCAGCACAGGCTTAAAGAGAAACCATTATGCAAACACATCATAAACTATCTTTTGAATTTACCAATTCTGATAGACTTTTTACAAAAATAACCGCAAAGTTACCTACCCTTGTTCGGACTGGTAGTCTTTGGGTCTGTAATGAAGGTAGTTCTCCTCATCTCTGACAGGCACAAGTTTCTGTTTTTTTCTTGGTCGAGGATTAAAGAAATCAGAATGTGGCCTTTTCAAACCAATCATATTGTGAAACACACTCTGAAAATTTTTGTCAAAATACTTTAAGCTGCTATGAAATGATATAATGAGTATCAAGAGCAAAATCATGTTTATAACAATACAGTAAAACCTGACATAATAACCCCTATTATGGATGACAATATGACATTAAACATTTTATATTTAATAATGACCTCTAATCAGAAAACACTTGTCTTCATGAACAAAATTTACTTGGAAGGATTATCTCTCAGACCACCTTCTAGAAAGATAAAAAAAACTCAATTTAAGATTCAATCTCTTTCAAGAAGGGCTGGAGACAAGAGTAATGTAAACCAAAGACAGTAATCAGATTCTCTTTGAAGAATGGCTGTTTATCTCTATTTATTCATAAATTTATAAATAAATATATATACACATGTATATATATATCATCATCATCAATCCCTTAACCTAAGAGGTCGTTGGGGTACCACAGTTGACTTTACAACCAATTCTCTCCATCTTTCCCTATTCTCTACTGCCCTTTGGGAATCTCCAAATCCCATGCCTGCCCACTCCTTAATGTTGTCTTCCCACCTCTTTTTCTGTCTGCCTCTTCTTCTGCACCCCTGCACTGTGCCTTGCAAGATTGTTTTTGCCAGTCCAGATGATCTTGAGACATGACCGTACCACTTCAGTTGGCGCTTTTTTACAGTGGTCAAGTGATCTTCATAGGATCCGATGGCTCGTTGGATCAGGTTGTGGACTTCGTTGGTTACATGGTCAATGTATGAGATGCCCAAGATCTTGCGGTAGCATCTCATTTCGAAGGTTTGAATCCTTCTTTGTAGATCTAATGTGAGTGTCCATGTTTCACAAGCAAACAGAAAGATGGATATGACAATCAAGCGCATCAGCCTTATTTTGGAACCAAAAGCAATGTTGGTATCTTTCCATATTGGTCTCAACCTTGTTATTGCTGCTGTTGTCTGGTTAATCCCAGAAAGTAGTTCTGGTTTGGAGCCCTCATCTGTGATAATTGATCCCAAGTACTTGAAGCTTGTGACTCTTTCCAGCTTCTGTCCACTGACCTTTATTGCTGCACTGATGCCATTGGTGTTGTTTGTCATCAGTTTGGTTTTTTCGGTACTAATCTCCATACCATATGCTGTGGAGGTTGTGTCGAGGCGCTTAACCAAGTCAGCCAGTTCTTTTCATCTCCTGCTAAACCATCAATATCATCTGCGAAGCAAAGGATGGTGGTTGTTCTTCCACCAATGCTGACAGTGACCTTGTGGTCATGCAAAGTATCCTCCATGATTTTTTTTTGGAAAATGTTGAAGAGTGTAGGTGACAGTATACATCC
>JAECUM010033416.1:0-41288 GCA_016617855.1 Megalonaias nervosa
AATGTAACTGTCAACATTATTTTGGTTTCAGGTCGTGTTTGTTGGCCAGAGGTCGGATGCATTGCTACACTTCGAGCACGTGGGCTTCAAATGTGCCATCCATTACAATCCTGCGGACTTCATTAGTAAGCATATATATGTATATAAATATGGGTTACCTCAAACTGGAAGTAAAGAAAAGGTGAAAAAGGAAGAAAATTAAAGACGAATATAATTGTCGAAAGTCTATATTTAATTTGCTGCCTGATGTAAAATTTACCAGGTTGAAAGCTGAGATAGATCTAATAACCTATGTGTGTATGTGTGTGTAGTTATGTGTGTGTTGCCGGGTGGGGGTGCGCAGATATCGTATACATTCATTGTGTTTTTTCCCTGACGATAGCTGCTCCTTACCGAAATATGATTGGTCGGTTTTGCCGACGTTATTACCTGGCGCATTGATTGACAGATGAAGCTTGACACTGATTGACAGATGGAGCTTGACATTAATTTTATAAAGTACAACGTTGATTGGCTGTAACAGGAAGCTGAATAGGATGCAATCATCCACCACGAGATCAGCCAGTGGACGTAACTATTTAAACACCATATTTAATACTGAGAGGTATACAAGTTTCATCTTCTTCATTAATCACAGTTCATGTAGTACCAAATCAAATTTTCTTACTAGATCTTCCGGTTGGTTGTAAACATTGCGATCGACCTTTAAATTTTCACTTTTCTGACAAGGTTCTTACCCGTGTGTGTGTGTGTGTGTGTGTGTGTGTGTGCCTTTCGCATATGTTTCATGTTTATCGTTTCTCTACATACGATATATGTGTACGATGGTGGTCGATTTTACAGTCTTTCAGCGACTATCACAGCTACATGTAATACGTAATATGCTACTTCTATTATCGCGTCGTTTTCTACTTTTTCTATTTCTCCATGTTAACTTTGCATGAAAAGATGCATTATTATTATTATTATTATTATTATTATTATTATTAGAAGTAGTAGTGATAGTAGTAGTAGTAGTAGTAGTAGTAGTAGTAGTAGTAGTAGTAGTAGTCCCCCTCTCCTACATTGTACAAGATAGAGACTTCACTTATTTGGATATGATTCGATGTAGTTTGCAGACGTGCAAGAGGGTGCTAAAATATTGACTCAGAAAATGTGGGTTGCAGTAAATATATTTAAATATATTTAAACTTACTCACAAATTGTGAGATCAACATGTCTGAGAAATTGTGATTTCGATCACAGACTTAAGTGTCAATGTGTGTCAGAGTGAAGCCCCTGTGTCATGCCCTGGGGTCATCAGAGTGAAACCTCTGGGACGTGGGATCATCAAATTGTGACCCCGATTCGTGGCTTATAAACTATTGAGATTCCTTCCCTATAACCATATATGATCTAACTTTGCAGAAAAAGAGAAGCGTATATATGCAACCAACATTGTTCCTACCCCATCCACCTCTCGGCGAATCCCTTCATACTTCGGAAACTATTAAGATCGCCGCCTTGTAACCTATGTGCACTTACTGAGCACGAAAAGACGAATTCAAGTATGCTACTGAAAGGTGCCCCTTGCCTTTATTTTTACGCACTTAAATGTTCACTTTAGGGACAGGGACCAAAGAATTATTATTATTATTAATATTATTATTATTATTATTATTATTATTATTATTACTATTATTATTATTATTATTATTATTATTATTATTATTTAGTGGGAATATTGAAGTCGGATGAAAACACGATCAAACTGTTGGCAGCTACTGCAAAGAAAAGGTAAATTATTTTTATTGTTAGCCTGACAAAGCTCTCGATTCTTCTTAGAGTCTGCATTTAGTTAAAATGGGACCTCGACGGTGTCATGGTAGTCACCTTTAAAATTTTTGTAGAACGTTTTTAGGAGTGATAGAGCTTCAGAATCAGTTGCGTAAGCTTCAATGTACCCACACTTGTAAACAGGCTTTGGTACATTATGAAACCAGACAACCAGGAACTGCGTAAGCCTGAACTTTCATGAACTCATATCCTGTTACATGATGTTTACTTGGATTAAAAGTACATCTCACTTCTATGTAACTACAGACTGCATTTATGAATGACCTCATCTCATGGTACTGTCGTTAAGAATAATAATATATAATATGTTAATTAGTAAATGACCATTACGAACTGGAACAATCAAATTAACACACAAATTCACACACAGAGAGACGCATGCACACAATCATACTCAGAGACCTTTCATAAATAAACCAGTAATGTGCCAAACAGTACCGTCCCAGTCGGACGTGACGCCAACTCAGCTTATGGAACACGTCACGTTATAATAATAGAACCATGTTGGAGAGGTTATGTTCAGTATATTTGCCGAAATCTGGTTTCAAAAGAGGCTCAATGTCCTTAAACAAAACTTCGGCAAGTATAAAACCCATCAAGCATTATTCGAATAATATTTTCATATTAAAAAAACCAATCCATAAGAACTTACGTCATAACTCTCCAAAATAAGCAATGGCGGACTATACATTCTAAACATTTTGCACGTGTAATGACGTCACAGTCTACGCCCGGATTACGTCAAAGCCAAATAGAGCAAAATCTGAAATTGTTAACTGAGTTTTGAAAGATAATCATTTATCACATAACAAATTTACAAAATGGTTATAATTTTCTTTATTTCTCAACGTCTTACCTGTTGCTAATTCATCGTCGGTGTTGCTAAGCAATGCGAAAAGGCATAGGTGGATGCCGTAACAAACAAAAAGCACATTGACATCATTGCGATGCCTTGCTTTGTCGCCATACACTTTGCGTGACATTATTGTTGAATGAGAATGAAAACCATTGCTTCATTCAGCCTTGAAAGGTAACTTAGACTAGCAATAATGACACAGTACACGAGTTTAACGGGTCCTGAGTCCCTTCGTAACTGGATTTTTGACAAATCGACAAGGTTTTTATTATTTCTGGTTTTTAAATATGACGCGTAGGAATACTGCCTAAAGCGTATATTACATTACAACTTGAACTACTATATCAGTGAGCTTCTTAATTTATTCTGATACAAATATGTTTGAATGCGGATGTGTGCTGCACACGGATGCCTGTACCACCAATACTGTAACATCATTTATTTTTTTGGTGATTTGTGCTTGGTCTATATGGTGTAGGACAGCAAAGGTGATGGGTACCGTCTAACCGAGGACCGGGTTCGAATCTCCCTAGAGTACGAATTAAAATTCTCTATCCTGTATTGTAATGTTGGTTAATCGTATTAATAAAAGTTATTTCAGTATGATCAAACATTCTTCTGCATAATCCAGGGGTGATACTTTACGTTCTGTTTTGTGTCTAGTTGTAATTCTCTCTCTCTCTCTCTCTCTCTCTCTCTCCTTATATATATATATATATATATATATATATATATATATATATATATATATATATATATATATATATATATATATATATATATGTAGTTAAGCTTCTTTATCAGTGAGCATCATAATGTAGGGACAATTATTGTTTCTTTTATCAGCTGGATAATGAAAATCCTTTAAATCTGGTACCTAATTTTCTTAAGAACTTTTCAATCATCCGTTTCTACAGACATGACGCAGGTTGTTTGAATAGATCTGACCCGAATGGTACAAGTGACTACTTTACCCAAGGTGTGACCAACGAAGCGTTCAATATGGAGGAGAGAGGTAAGCTCCGATTTTTTTTTTCTGCCTCAAACACTTCCATATATTTTTCTTCTCAAAACTCTTGAAGATACATGTCCAACAGTGTACCTCTGCCGGTGTTTTTATGAAAGTTGTGTACATTTCGCAGACGAGTTCATGCCGACAAACGAAGAGGGCATCTGTTGGTTCATATAAATACCTAGATATTTCACCAGACTGTTATCGTAGCTTTAAATCGTTGTTTTGACCGATGTTGACTGGTTCATAAAGAAAACAGGAGGAGGATTTTCAGTACACATTCAACTCGATCAAAGGCAATATCAAACGAGTATCAAAATTAACATATATACCGGTCGTATTCAAGGTAGTCATCAGTAAGTGGTGTGTGAGTGTGTGAATTTGGATTATTAACGTAACTATAACAATTTTTCAGTCCTATCACTACGATGTCTACTGTGTGACAGTTTATAGTGATATCTAGCACTGGGGCATCATGCCGCAGACATCTATCATCATGTCCCACCTAGTCACATTATACTGACACCAGTCCTAACACTAACCTCATAATGCCGATCGCCAAGCTAGGCAGCTGTTAGTACCATTTTTATAAGTCTTTGGTATGACCCGGCCGGGGTTCGAACCCGCGACCTGCCGTACCCGAGGCGGATGCTCTAACCTCTAGACTACCGGATATATGGTTAGTCGTTGCAGTCACCCTTGAGAATTACACAACGGTAGTGCACGGGGGACGAACAATGAACAGAGTAATAGAAAAAAGTAATTAGCAAAGTAAGTGTGTGTGTGTGTGTGTGTGTGTGTTGTTGTTGTTGTTGTTGTGTGATATTCCTGAAATTACACATGAGATGCGCGCTACTGCTTTATTTTCTCTTTATAGCTAGAGTACCTAAACAAACTCGCCAGTGCCTGTCGAGATTTTGTTTGGGGTGGGGGAGTATTGGGTGGCAAATTTATGCTTATTTTGTTGTGAGATAGGAATTCAAACATTATATCAAACCAGTATCTACCAATTTTTTATGTTTTTGTCTTTTTTCTTATCAAAATAGTACTAGCAACTGCCTTGCTTAGCTCTCAGCATTAAGAGGTTAGTGTTAGGACTGGTCGGCCTGGTGTCAGTTGTTGTTGTTGTAGGGTTTAACGCCATTTTTAAGCACAAGATAGGCTATACATGGCGTCCAGTATAACTGGTGGAGGAAGAACGCAGGAAACCCCGGAAAGAACCACCGACCCAGGAGAAGCTGCAGGCAAGCTTTCTCACGTACCCACATTGGCCGAGCCCAATACTCGAACCCATGCAGGCAGAGGTGAGATGCAGTCATCCGTAACGGTGAGCGCTTTAGACCACTCGGCCACTCGGGGCTCCGCCTGGTGTCAGGATACTATGACTAGTGCTACATGTCTGCAACATGATGCCCCATTGCAAGACACCAGTATAAACCGCCACACTGCAGACATCGTATCGATATGGCTGAAAAATGGTTAAAGGTACGTTAAATATCCTAATCCCACACACACACACACACACACACACACACACACACACACACACACACACACCGAGTTTTGTTTAATTTTGTATATTTGCAGCAATAATTCAATGTTTTGACTAAAGATATATCTAGCGGAAAAGGCAGATATTACTTTAGCATCACTTATTTTCCTATGGTACAGTTGGTTACGCAAACTTGCGCGCATTAGTCTAGTTGACGTTGTTCGAGGATGGCTATGTTGCAAACTTTGGTTAGAGCAACAGATTTAAGTATAGATGTGTAATTAATTTCTAATTAATTCGTCTACATGCAAGCATTACAAATAAGTCAATTTTAACCACATTGTACTACAATTCCATAAGGATAACGACAAGAATGGACCGTTTTACGGCAACGTTTTCAACAGTGAATATGTTAAACTATCAAAATAGCAACGTGTATTTAGATCATACAAAGTGTATATCCGTTCGATGTTAGAAAATGGTGTTCTTAAAATTATATATTCCATTGTGTTTAGAATCTCCAAAGACTAATTGATCAAAATATTGTTGGTACTCCTAAAAACCAACCAATTATACTTGATTTGTTGTACTTAATAAAAATAATATAAATATGTCTTTCTGATCAACATACATGTTTAACGATTATTTAGAATAGAAAAGTTCGAATCGATCAAAAGCAATGGCACTTCTCACAAACAAAAGTCCGTCTATTATTCTCGTTCAACTGAGCTCTCGCTTGGCTCCGTGATCAATGGCCTTAAAGTTTTTGGTACAGGCTTATACAAACGATTGTGACCCTCAGAATGATGGCTACCGAAACACTGATTAAATCTCGGACTAGTTAACAGTTTAGTTAGTGACATCAATTAAAATTTAGACCACATCAATGCACAATTACATGGGGGGTGTTTTGTTTAGGGACTAACCAAACATACTGTTTATAAGTAATACATGTTTTCGCTTCTGCGTAAAATTCTTTCAAATCTTTACGCAGAATAGTATCGATGGACTTCATGAAATAGATGGTGTATTTATAGGTAAGAAAATAAAAAAGAAAGAAAAAGAAAAGAGTGACCTTTAGTAGACACTTGGTCGGCGGATCGGTGTAGATCTTTCAGTCATGCTTGAGTCTGATTGAATGAAACTCTCTGTCCATGAACTATTCGCAAACATAAGGCAATGACCGTACTGACTCCATGTGGCAGGGTTAGTCAGCGCCGAAAGGTTCGGTTAGTTACAATAAACATGCTAACAGCACACTAAATACATACCAATTTACTTTTACTTTATTCTTCTAATGTGCAACACAGAAACGGTTCTTACAAGTGTAACGACATTTCACCTTTGATTGAAATAGACGTATCAAAACTTGAATTTTCTGATGAGTCAAAATATTGTTGTCTGCTGATGCTAATGGAGGCATAGGTTTGATATATTACGTAGATCTTTATCAAACACATCCATAGCTATTACGTCATAACTCAAACTTCATTCTTTCTCGGGCTGATCTGATGGTAGGATTCGAACCCATAACCTTTTGGTAGTGATATATGCAATCTAACCACTAAACCACTGTGTATCATACCCCATTCGACTCCTATGACATCCAGAAGGACGCGTGACAATATCCGTTTACCTATACAAGAACAGCATACTGAAAACCAAATGCGGATTTTTTTTTTAAAAAAAAATCTACTTACGGTAAAACGAATCAACTTCAAACTTTACGATTAATTTACGGATCGAGCATCTTTGAACACGAGGTTCACGTGGCAACATTTTCAGATGACCGTTTAGCATTATAGATTTGCAACTTGTATTTGAGACATATTCAAATGGTATATAATTCCAATAAATGCAAGGGAGCATATCCATTTTTTACCCCTAAAATCAAAGCATTTTGATTGACAATTTTTATAAGCAAGTTTAAGGAGGTATTCTATAGTGGAAGTTGCTTTTTAGGCGGGGAAACTTCATATATTGTTTATTTTTTTTAATTAAAAACTGTTTCCTTATAATTCGTTCTGTTAAGTTCGAATTATATTAAATTTAGTTTTTTGCTACACCGGCCTTGTGTCTGATGCTTAGGAGTTTCCGCGAGAAAGATACTTAGCTCCCATTTACTGAACATGATATTGCCAATAAATGTGTTACAAGTGTCATGACAACCACTGACAAACAAAAACACAATGATCTACTTTTTACACTCCATTAATTATTGGGGGTGATTTCAATTAGCTTCTGAACTGATTTGGAGCGATTTATGAATTAAATTATGAAACTGGGTGTGAAGGAATGCCCCCACTGTAAGGATTTGGTTGTGGGGGATTGGGGTGGGGTGCTCCCAATATTCAATTTAAACTATTGTAGAAGTCCCACCCAGGCTTGATTTTGGTTGGAAATTGAATTAGTGAATGCTACATGTACAGCTCCGAGCCCCCAGTCAGCAATGCCGACAGTTAAATGATTAAATATATAAAAAAGGTGAAATTCAATGAATAATAATTTAATAACAATTCAATAGTCAAATGTTTCAAATTTCCCATGTACACTCCTTCCACTCGACTCTTAATAGCCTAATGCATCACTTGATTAGTAGAGTGAGATAGATTTACACCTGTCCTTGTATTCTACTCATCTGTGTATTCTTCTCTCCTACTTTTCCAATTCCTTCTCCGCTTCCTCCTCGACTTTCTCCAAATTCCTTCTCCTCCTATTCGACTTCTCTATACCACTTCTCCTACTCCTCGACTTCTCTAAACTCCTTCTACTCCTCCTCCACTTTCTCCTCCATACTCCTTTCCCTCCTCCTCCACCTTCTATCCACCTTCTCTCCACAGAAGAAACTAACTTTAAGCTTGCGAGGTACGAAGTTATAATTGGGATCTAAATTGTAATCACACCCTCTATCTCAATTCCGATTGGATGTCGCTGTGAACCGATCCAATCAAATTTAGCGGACAATGTCCTCTGGCTGTCTGTCCACGTGGGAACGATGAGAACACCCTGCGGGCTTCCTTTGATCTCTGAACAAATACTTAACACCTAGGTGTGAATACTACAAGCCTTTGTCTAGTTGGCACGATCTATCGCCTGGCTGGCGGTCACGGTAACATTGCGTAAGGGATTAACACTATCCTGCGGCAATGTTTAGACATCAAACAATTGGGTCGTAATAATACCCTAGTTTATGCACGACTTGATAGCTAGGCTGAGCAAACGTGACACCGGGCGAACACATTCATGGTGAGGAGTAACAGTTAATTTGTTTTACACCGGATGGATTACAATTAGCTTTTGCACTTTTTTTCCTGTATGGTTACATGTGAAGTCAATAAATTTAATGGACACATTAATTAAAGGGAAACCACTCATCCTTAACAAAACGTACTTGTATGCTGACTGACAATTCACGTTGCAAAAAGCGATCAGCATTTAATTTTAGATAATGTATCTGTATTCCAAATATTAGTAGTAGTAGTAGTAGTAGTAGTAGTAGTAGTAGTAGTAGTTGCTTTGGTTTATGTTCCTTTATCCCTCATTGGATGCTGGTTTGAATGGTTACAACCACTGCTTTACTCTATGAATCCGCTTTTCTACATATTGGTTTGGGTTGTAGGAGTACTTACATAGATTTATATACATTTAATCATCTCTTCATTAATTTACATAATAACAAAATTAAACAAAAACAAGCACGTTTTCAACAGATTTAACCTTTTAATAACTGAATCACGCCAGATTATCCAAGAAATAAATTCGTTTATATTAAAGTACCTGAGTACGGCAACAAAATATTTTATTTTCTTTTTATTCAGGTACGAAAGTTCAGATTGCCATAGAAGAATCTTCAGACAGAAAACGGTGAAAGACACCTTTGAAGAAACGAGGCAATGGGCAACGTCATTTTCGATGCAGTTCCGTATGCTTTCGTGGAGGACATTTAAAGTGTCACGAGGTCGAATTCTACATATGTATGAATTACTTCAATCTACGTTACTGGCTGTTACTCTTGGACTGGCGTTCTTTCAAATACCTCAAACGATTGAGTCCATTCGAGACAGAATGGGACTGGTACGTATAATTATTGTCATGTGTTGCTACAAAAGGTTGATCATCCCACCCTAGTTAAGCAAACCAGAGCATGCTCTTTGATCTGCCGACTGGCTGTAGATATGGGTCTACAATGTTCACCAAATACCACATGTACAGTGAACATTGTTGAGTCTGCGTGCTAACGCTTTCTGCTGTTTATACATTGCTTGTAGCTGATTGTTCATTTTACACAAGAAAGCTTAATCTCATACAGTTTATCTGGATGCAAAAATGAGATAATTTCTCTCTGCGTTCATTGATTTGTGGGCGTAAAGCGCGATCTTTGCGACTGTAAAAAGATGTTGCTATACATGGCAAATATTTTTCTCTGTTTCTCTGTTCAACGCACATACAAATATTCTCTCTATTTGTGTAAATAGTTATAATGCATAATTTATTGCACACAAACGTGTCTTTGAAGTAATTAATGTGTATGATTAAACAAACTGTCGAAAGGAAAAAGAAATGAAAATGAAAATGTATAAAACTACGTAATTAACCCTGGATAAGTCGTTTTCTTCTTACGTGAAAAATGTTGTGTATATTTTCAGTTTTTGATGGATTACCATGACACTGCGTGTTCTTTGTTTGTGTAGGTTATAGTAGTAATAGTAAATGAGGTTTCTATCTCAGAGACCCCTTCCCCCTCCAAAACAATTCTATGTTAACATTTTATCACCAGTCTTTTCTAGCTCAAAATAATGACTTTCACATGATAAGGCTTTCTAGCCCAAAATAAGGTTACAAAATATGTTTTGCCGGGGCAAGGGGGTCTCTGAGATAGAAACAGCTCATTTATTATTACTACTGTTGTAATGGTTCAAAATATAATATTATAAATATTTTTTTTTATTTTAAACAAATATTTACAAAACATATATTGACAGGACAATACCCCTATGTGAACCCCTAGATTGCCAAACAACATTCTAGCAGGTCCAGAGGGTAATTTTGAACAGACACACAACCCCCATGTGAACCCCTAGATTGCCAAACGACATTCTAGCAGGTTCAGAGGGTAAATTGAACAGACACACAACCCCAATATGAACCCCTAGATTACCAAACAACATTCTAGCAGGTCCAGAGGGTAAATTGAACAGACACACTACTCCCATGTGAACCCCTAGATTGCCAAACGACAATCTAACAGGTCCAGAGAAAAATTTGAACAGGCACAACCCCCATATGAACCCCTAGATTGCCAAACGACATTCTGACAGGTCCAGAGGGTGATCTGGACAATGGACAATAGACAGCACATACACAAACGGGATCCTTCTTTACGTTCAACAGATTTCTGCACACTCTCCCCCCATAATCAATCCCGGGGAGTGCAAAAGTGCATCCACCATGTGGTGACATGGTGGGAGAGGGTGCTTTTCTTTGTTGAAGTTAGAGTAATCTGGAGCGAAACCCCAAACTAGATAAGATCTGTATTATATATAAGCTGACCAATACTTGGAAATCTAAAAGTAGCTTACACAATAAAATAGGCGTGGTTTATTCATTGTTGTATTTTTCTTTTTATCTTAATTATTATCTCTGAAAAAATCTGAAAGAAGCAAGAAACTTGACAAAATCATAAAAAAAAGATAATGTTTCTTAAAAAACAAAAAAAATATTATTTATCAGTAAATAAAAATATAATTATTTATAAACAAAATTTATTATAAAATGTAAGGGAGACAGAGTTATCTCCCTTTAAATTGCAAGGGAGACAACAGTTTCTCCCTTCAAAATACAAGAAAGACAGACAGAGTTATCTCACTTTAAAATACAAGGAAGAGAGACAGAGTTATCTCCCTTTCGTATTTTTTTAAAGAACTTCCTCACCTATTATTAATGTATCGAGATGTATATCAGGAATAATTCATTATCGTATTTATACAAATAAAATTAAATTTTTCCGCTTACATTTTGATGACATTCAAATAACTCTTTCATTGCTATCCTTGTGAGAATATACTTACCACCTTTTGCAAAAACCTTCGACAGGTTCAGGTCAATATTTATTTTTGTGTATTTTTCTTGACTGATCGGATCATGAAGGTTATCGTATTTCAGCATAAGCTCATCTCTCAACTTTTCAAGATAATCAAAATATTTGCTGTTATCTGATTTGATAAGCGAGAGTTTTATTCTATCAAATTTACTAAAACAAGTACCTGAAATTTCATCATTAAATTCAATTGATAATTGCTGGCCATTAACCATCAATTTTTTAATTTTGCTATTAACTCCATCGGCTAATGTTAAATTTTTGAACATTATAAAGTTTAGACAAAATTTATTAAAGATGTTGATTTGCGTAGTGTCCAATAGCTTACGTATTAATTCCGTCCTCGCAATATCTCTTATCATGAAAATTACTTAGTCCACGTTTTATAATTGTATCTGTTTCAAGTTTGTGACGATTTGTTCTGATAACATTTGTTTTAATAAAATTAGTGCAGGTGTTTAGCGCTGCTTTAAAATCATCAAATTTCATACACTTTTTTACATATCCGCGAGGAATATCTTTTGCTTTTTTGTCAGTTTATTGTCATCTAAAATTATGGCGTACATTTACTTCTTAGTCCAACAAATTCCCTAACTGGCGCAAACATAAATTCATTTTTCATCTTTCCGGTGACTTTTTATTTGCATCATCATGAAATCCACTACTTTTTGGATAATCCGAAAAATAAAATAAATTTGTATTGTTATAAATATCTTAATAAACATCCTCACAGTTTATGCTATAAACAAGTGAATCCGTATCAGTAAATAGCAACTCCGAATCTGGCCACTGCTGTTTGGTAAAATTATGGTGAAAGTCGTACATTAGTCATTTTGATATATCAGGTACAGCTGCACCAACATAAATCGGCTTATGTAACTTTAAATTTGTTTTTGTCGCTGTATTGCAACAAGATTTTCATTAAATATTTTCATACTGACAAAACCGTCATCGCTGACTAATTTATTCCTGTGATTTACATCATTTACAATTTCAATATTCACACGCCTTCTGATATTTTCCATCGTCTTATCGAACACGGAATTGTTCATTAACTTGAAAAAGTTGTTCTCAAAGTCAGTCTTAGCAATAGCACGACGTATGATATTTAAATCAATATAACCTGCCATCCACCGTGATTGATTAAATTTTTTAACACGCGATGAACTTTTCTCAGAATTAGTCCAGCATCTCCTGCTTGTTTTAAATGTTTGTAATGTATCACGTAATTTCTTTTCTGTAACAAATTTGGGTCTAGCTTTTTAATAATCGAATTTTTGGCTCTTGTCATTGCCTGTTGTTCAGGCGATAATAAACTATAATCGATCATCATTTACTCTGCACAAAACGGATAGTCGTTATGTAGATCATGTAACGAACTAGGATAATCGAGATCAACTTCAACAAAATATGAGATATCTTCTGCTAGATATTTTTTAGTTTCTTTAAGAAATTGATCTAGAGTTATCCAATAAAATCCACTACACGGCATCCAGATAAATAATATAACTTGACGGTAACTTTATATCGTAATTTTTTAAGTATTTATTATTAGTTACCGTATATTTTTTGTTATAACGCTAATTCCGCTGCGAATTCCTTTTTCAATAAAATTAAACATATCAACATCAGTTAAGAGATCCAGTTATATCCTGCTTGTTTGTAGCAGAGCATCCCATGACAATCCTGGCGCAGAATAATACCAACATGGATCTAATCCATAATTTTCATGACTAACTTTACGAAAACTCTCGAAAACATCTGCTAGTAATAATACATCACCAAGTGTCTTACAACCAAATTTATTCCGTATTTCCTGTGCATATTTGTATTCGTCATCTGTAATATTTTCATTTTTTAACTGAGAGTAAAATTTATCTTTGTTAGGAAGAGAAGTTTCATCAAATCTGCGCCAGTCATCGAGATACTCATACCGAAATACACCTTTTTTGTCAGAGAGACGTAGTCTCCACCAAAGTAACTTTTTAAATTATTGAAACTGCTACAAACTTTTACAAGCTCATCTAATGGTGCTGCCATAAATTGCAGACTGTCGATGAAACGTAATTTGCTAAGCGTACCTGACATATACTTTTCAAAATTGTTTGGAATACATTTTATTAAATTATTTAATTTAAGTTTAGATTTAATTTCCTCATCGCCAAATGCTTCTACAATGATATGACTATCATAACCACGATAATTATGTAAAACGATAGGAATAAAATCTGGCGCATGAAATTTCAAATTACAATTGTTATGTGCTGCTCCGCGATATTGGCCGGTTAGATGACAGTGATCGCGCAGGTTATCGTCGCCTTGAGGTTTCTCGCAGATATGACAAATAACTACCTTATCGAAATCAAGTTGTTGTTTGGGTGTTATTTTTATTGGAGCTGTTCTGGATAATTTGTTGAAAATTTTATTAACATCGTCTATTAAATATTTTTAGTAACCACACGGCAGGACTTTTACATCTGTACAATTTTATTGGACTTGAAAAATTATCGTTAGCGCAACAAACTACTTTATAAGCATCTCCACAGGGAACATGTTGTATTTTTCTGGTGCTTGATTTATTTGGATCATTTTCTGCGCCTGCCACAGGAACAAGTAGACACTCGAAATCAGCATAAATAACAAGCGGAATATTTAATTTATAATTATAACTTTTAAAATTTAATACTTTTTCTTTTTCTCATGGCATTGTTATTTTTGAACATTAACACAGTATTTAAGATGCTCTTGCAGTTTTTCATCTTTAGAAAAACCTTGTAAACAACGGTATCAAAAATATTTCTTATTTTTATTTTTATTATATTGTCTGCCAAGTAGGCCGTTAAAGATTTTATCCAGCTGCAATGTCCTTTATAAAATAATAAATTTATTGTATTTTGCGAAACAAATGCTGAAATATATCTCGGGTAAACATTTTCTTTTTGATCTAGTCCGAAAACATTTATTGAAATATCGTTTTGTTTTTCAAACTTTGGTATATGATTCTCTGCCTCTAGAAAAGGTTATTCCATTAAAATTTAGCTCGTCTTTGTACGGCAAATATTTTTCAACGCGATCGGAGTTACAACTTTGAGGATGTCTAGCAGACAAAATTTTGCCAAACGATAACATTCGTTATCATGGTTTTTGACATCTATGCAACATTTTTTGTTTTTAATTTGTTGAGGGAGATCAACGTAAGAGCTACCGCGAAGTGCATTATATTTCATTGTGTGAAATAAAACTGCTTTTATTATTTCAAATTTCCAACCTGATCCTGACACAGTAAATTCCTCCAATTTTTAATTTATGTCTTGATGCATTTCATCAGCAATGAGGCAATATTTGTTCCAGCTAATATTGTTCGTGATGTAGCTGTTAAATATGCTTTGGCAATCTCGTTGATGAAATCTACATTTTCAAAGATTTATATCAAGCATATATTTTTGAAGTCCATGTAACTTTGATAAAATAACATGATACTGCACTATTAGCTTGATACCTTTATGAACTGCAAGTTCTCGCGTTACAATTGGATGCAGAAGATGAAACAAATTTGCAGAGTTAAAATTTTCTAAAATATTTTGATTATCAAATTTATAACTGTTATCGTAACCGAAAAATGCTGTAGCAGTTTTTTCTGCTTTGATAAGGCTCTTCTTAGCAATATCTTGCAATTTCAGCATTCTATTTATATAACATTTTATATATTTAATTGATGTTTTAAATTTTCGATTAAAGATATAAAAATGTTCTATAATATAATGAAGACGACAGCGAAGGAACAGGAAGAATATTACGTACACCCAATCAATAATAGTTATGCCGAAATGCATTGGGTTCAGTGATTCATGTGAAATATCAAAAACCGTTTGGTAAATCAGCACCAGCTGGAATGATGATAAGTGTTAGAGGAGATAATACAGAACGTACTGAAATGTTTAGAAAAGATTTTATTTACACTTTGTTTTGCGGTAACATCCCAGACGGACAAAGAGTTTATAGAGGAAATAGTTCAATCGACGACGATAAAATATTGAAAATTTAGCGTTGCAAGATGAATTTCAACTGCATCCCGTGTTTGATTTATATGAGGCTAATGATCTAGGAATTATACGAAATAAACAAACGAAAAGCTTGTTGGAAATTTGAATAACGCTGGTTATTTGATTGTGGTGGTTCGTGGTATTAAAACAGATTTTGTTCATTATAGTTCGCACAGATTTATTTATGAAACTTTTAACGGCGCTATTCCAAATGATTTGGTTATAGATCACATCAACAGCATTAAAACCGACAATCGTCTAGAAAATTTAGATCTGGTCACGCCAAGAGAAAATAGTAAACGTGGAATAGGTGGTAGTTGTAATTTTAAAAATCCCAAAAGACCAATTATCTCAATAAATCTTGAAACTAATGATGAAATAAGATTTAAATCAATAACAGCTGCAGCAAAACAGTTTAAAATTCATTCACAGTCAATAAAGATGTAGCAGATGGCAGAACCAAATCAGCAACGTCAATGTCAACCTTCGACAGATTTATTTTCAAATACGACGATTAATTATATTTTCTAACTCGGTTTTGGTATGACAATTTTGAGCAAACATCAAAAAATCATCTTTATTAATTTCAGTGTTATAAATGTACTGTCATCAAGTTTATTTTTTTTTTCTGCTGCTGTTAGAAAAATTTTATCGGATTCACCTTGCATCACAATAACATCAACAGAGCAAGAATGTCCTGATAAATTTTTTCGCACTGCCTCCGCTAGTTCTTGGTAATTTAATATATTAACTTTCTGATGATACTCTATCTCTTTAGCAATTTATTATTATAAATTAGATAAAAATGTATTATACTATGAATTTAATGAAGCGACTTGCTGATATTTACGCGGACGATAATTTTACAGCAGGAGATACAATCGCAAGCGATATAAAATGTGAGTCGGTTGGTTATACAGAAGATGACATTTTATTTAACAATGACGATGAACAAGACGAAATCGTGGACGTGGTTGATAAAAAAATTACAGCAGACCGACAACTGGACGATATAATGTTAAGTATCATATCGCCGAAAAAATAATAAAATTTAATTTTACTGTTGCCAAGCAACAAATATTTTGGCAACTTATAAAACCTTTTCTTAATCTGAAAATTGCTGGCCAACAAAGGAGCATAAAATAAGATTTTTATTTTTTCTAAAATATTTAATTTAATGCCAGTCGATAATGCAAGAAAATTACATTTAATGTCGCTGTGTAGACCTGTCAGATGTAAATCTGTACTGCTAAAATACGAGCAAATTTATAACAATGTTATTTCGATATAGATTTAGTTTGAACCCAGCTGTTAAATTTATTGCTGTATCCTCTCCATTTAACTTAACTTTAATTGCCTTTTTTCCTGATAAGTTTTTCAATAACAAATATATCTTGCTCAGTTTTCTGCAGTTCCTGCTCGTAAAAACTACCAGTTATAGGCTCACCAAATAAATCCTTCAGCGCGTATGTTACAGGTATTGTCAGTAAAACTTTATCAACAACAAATACTTCTTCGCTCCAGTTTGGAGTAAATCCTTTTTCAAATGTTTTTTTTCGTCAGAGAAATTCTAACTTATCACCAACTTTAAATTTATGTCTGCGGTACATGTTTTCATTTGCAAGAATCGGATTTTTAATTGCATCATTTGGTGACATTTTTATTGATCTGTGCTTCGTGTCATTATATTTATCAACAATCTGCTGTAGATTGTCAATATATTTATTTGTATTTTTAGCTGTCAAATGTTTATGTTTCAGCTCGTTTAATGTACGATTAAATAGCTCCACGATAACGCAATTACCTTCATTTCCTGTGACGTATTTTTTAATGTTATTTTGCTCCAAAAACTGATCAAATTTTTTATTAAAAAACTCCGCTCCATGATCGGTCCAGATTCTGTTTGGTTTTCTTTCTGTACTTGTTATTATTTGTTTTAGTGCATCAGTTATCGATGTTCCTATTTTATCTGAAACGGGTACACTAAACGCGTATTTACTAAAAACATCTACAACGTTAAAAAGACATTTTTGTTATCGTTACACTGAGCAAGATTTGACACATCAACTAAATCTATCGCCCAGATATCGTCAACGGCGTTTGCGACAACTTTACGTCGTGGAACATTTTTTTTTTAGGTTTGTGTAACTCTGATGTCAGCGATTCCATCGCTCCGAGTCCGAGTTTATATTTTGCTCCAATAACTCCCTGCACCAGCCTTCTATCAAGTCGTTCTCTGATTCCTTTTGGTTTCGTGTCGCGTAGTTCATCTAGCATTACTTTATCGCAGCCGTGCTTATCTTGTTCGTTATCACGGTAGCAGATATCGTGATGCATTGCTATTGCATCAACTTGATTGGAAGGCTCTTGTCCGGGCTACGGATTATCATTTTTATCTATTTGTTTATCTAGCGGATTATATCGTCCAGTGTATTTATGGCCTGGTAATGTCCAACCTCTTTTTAGTTTTGGTAACTTACCAATTAATTTATGTATATCTATACCTGTTCCAATTATTTCTCTGTTGTTGCATTTCTGAGGGTACGTAACAATTTTATTTTGCTCCAGACAGAGATCTCTATCACAATCACATTAGCATATCGTTATTTATTAATCATCTACTAAAATAACCTTCCAGCTCCTGATAATTTCTTTAAAAACGTACTTTTTCTTTTTCCACAGATTGCACAAATACTTTTCAGCATCGCCCTGTTGTTCTTTGCTTTTTTTCTATTGTTTCATCTTTATTTTCTGTTTTAGTTTTGCGTTTGAGACAATATGTTGACATATTCCTTAGTTTAGATAAAATTAATTGCAATCTCATCATTAACGTGAGAAGGTTGATTGTCAATCTGTAAAATATATTTTAAAAAATTGAATTTAGGCTGGGACATTTGTTTAATACACATTATACAATAGTATCCACAAGCTGATGTTCCAACTGGCTGACTCTGATTAGACGAATAATTTATTATTTTATATTTTTTGTTGATATATTTCTTTTACTACACCACTGGGAGTATTTCCAAATGAATCAAAATAGTTGTTATTGTAAACTGCTACCCAGTTTGTGCCAGATCCGTCATTAAAATCTTGTATATTTATCACACACGAACCACCAGCTGGTGCATTGTCAAGATCATCTTCGGAATAAACTCCGTAGAAATCTTTTATTATTTTTTACCTTATCAAGTATATCGAAGTTACTTAACGCGGGCATGTTCCTGGTAATGTTAGTACTTGACCTATTTCCAGCAGATTGGGCAACAGACTCACGCTACTCCCTCCAGTAATGGTCCTATAAATCCGCCTTTTTAGTTTTTTCGCGATCGCGTCTTTTTTCGTTGTTGTCTTTCTTTTTGCTGTCTTTCGTCGGGGCATTATATTAAAGTTTTAGACAAAAAATTGCTTTATACCGTCTCCGGAGACAGCCTTTTTTGTTGCGCCAGATACTGCGCCAGATGCTGCTGCTAATCCTAGTGTACCAATTACTGGCAAAATTTTAGGTATTAACGTTTTGGCTATTGTTATTATTGCCGGACCAAGAACACCGCCTCCCACCGCAATACGCGCTTAGATTTAAAACAAACGGTTTACCGCGATCGTATTTATTTATCTGTGTTTTAGTTAGCATTAATTTTGATAAAAGTACCGCCCGTTGTCGATTAATTAATTTTAGTGATACCGGACTATGCTTAGCAATAGCAGCCTCTAATTTTTTAACTTGACCGTCAGTCAGATAGATTTCTTTTTCGATGTATTTTGTCATATATCAAGAGAGTTATATTAAACTCCAAGTTTTTTTCAACCTTGGACTGTCATTTTACCTACGACAGAGTCAGTTGTTATAAATCTGTCGCTGATCACCAGCGCATAAATGTACAACGCATCTGGAACCAAACCTAATGTCCAGGTAATTTCAATATCAGTTGTCGAATCAACACCTCGCTCGTTATGTTTACTAACATTAAAATAAAATATCGGATAAAGTGTACGAAATTCCTCTACTGATATTTGAGATCCATCTCCAACGTCCTGATATTTCTGCACTGCGACTATAAGATACATGTACGGTCGAGTAAGATATTTATTAGCGTCATCCGCGAAATTGCATTCTATCGCTCGTTACGGATACTGCTTGGAGTTTATCCTGGCGTATATTCTCCTAACATCAACGTTATCAAATACCGCATTATTTTGTTGCTGGTTACCGCCTCGCGCTTGTCGCTGAAATACAACAAACAATTGTTGTGGTAGTTGTTCGCTTGACGTTATTGTGACGCACCATGTGTGGTCGGTAGTATTGGGAACTGCAGCCTGATATATTTATGTTGCTGAAAATAAATTTTCTTTGTATATTTTTAAGCATATCATTTAATTCTACTGCTTTTGTGAATGACAGTGTTATTCGTGGCATCCATAAAGCAATTTTGTTTATAATAAATTGTAAATCAACACCGCTAGCTCGAAGTAAATAATCATTTTGTTCTCCCCGATCTAAAATAAGTGTGTGTTTAACTCCACGAAACACGCTATTGTAATCGCGACAAAATCCAAATATTGTACTCAATGGCAGCATCATTGTAATTTGGCATGATCCTGCTGCAAGTGCCTTTCTCCTAGCATAACCATCATTGTAACGTATGTTTCTTACGCTAATTGCGTTATTAATCAAATCTAATATAGCAACACCGTCCGCAGCTGCACCTGGTGGTGTTATACCAAGATTATTACAAGCAGCAGTAAGTGAAACTCTTATAGCGTCTGCGTTAGCGCCTGCAGCTGGTGGGGCTATACCAAAGTTGACAGCATTAGCAATAAGAAAATTTCTTACAATTACAATATCTGCAGCTGCATCAGCCCCATGCGCCAATGCTCCTCTTGAATTAAATTCACCTGGCTCAGTTTCACCAGCTCCAGTGTCCTTAACCCACATCATGTTAGCTGCAGTCGATCTAGAGTAATCGTCACTAAACGAAATAATACTAGGTATTGCACTTGCAACTTGTAGGTGACTTGAAATATCTTCCACTCTTTGATTAGCTAGCTGATGCCAGGCACTTTTAAATAGGCCCCAACCGTTGTTTGTGAGAGCTATCTCTGCTCCAGCTGCAATTTCAGCAGGTGGATTTCATAATCTGACCACGAACTTCCAACATTGCTTTATGAGGCAAAAGAAATACATCCTCTTCGCGTGTATTAAATGTTCTAATGCCAACTTTATTAGGCTCATTAGAATTTTCGTCGAGATAATCAACATACTCAAATTCTGTTACTGTATCATCTACGTCATAGGTCTCCGCCAAGTCGAGGTAATTTTTAACAGACATTTTTTATTCATTAGATTATCTAAAATTTGGTGCTGTTGCCTTAGATATTAATTTTTGTATAATTTGCTCTTCTCTTAGCGATAAAAGTTTCTTTGTTGTCCTTATCATTGCACGTTCTGTTTCTTCCGTCAGTGCGATTTCTGATATAACTTGTCTGATTTCTGGCCTGTTGCCTTTTATTTTATCAGCTATTTGTGTCCCACCACAGTTCCAGCGGCAGATGCAGCTCCGGTCGCAAAGGCTTTTGATGCGTCCAGTGCAATTGGTGCGACTTTATACGCTATTCCAAGAGCACTTTCAATAATTTTAGCAAATATATTTCCTAAAAATGATCCAACTATTTTTCTTCTGTAAACTTTTTCTCTTTGTCTCATGTTATACAACGAGGTTGTACAAAATCACGCAACGCGCCTACGCAACGCGTAGGTGTAGGTAATAAGTAGAAACTTCATTGTTAAGATCCAGTTGTTGTCCAGACTGATCCGTCAATTGCATATTTACTTCTGTTATTTGATCTTGAACATTTAGCTGATAACAAATAACCTGCCGTGGATTAATTTGCATAAGTAAACCCGGTGGAACGTCCGGCGAAAAACTGTATATTGTTTGTCCTTTACTGCCTTTGGCTGAGTAAGATCCACATGCAATAGAGCAATTTATTAATATTGTGTTTACGTCAGTTATATTTACTGGCAGATCACCGTCATATGTTACAGTTTGTTCCGTATTTGATCCAACCATCGATGATAAAATCTGAGCAGTGACGCAATGCTTGCTGGCGATGAAAAATCGATCATCATATAATTTTTTATGTTATTCTAGCGCTTAACGTGTTACAATTTGGTGTCAGCTCAAAGTTGTCAGCGTCCACTGTGTTGTTATTTATTTTTGCAATAACCTCTTTTATTGTGTTATTTAGATCAGTGATATTATAGGAGCTTGTGGAATTGCAAATTTTATCCACGACGACAATTTCGGTTGAAATGCAAATTTATCGTTAACATTAGTTTTTACGTTAGTCATAGAATGCCACGCCGAGCTGGAAATTAGTCCAATGTCATATTTTTTCAGGATCCAGTTGTGTTGGCGAAATATAATTTACTGAAAAATTTGCGCTATCTTTTGCAGCGCTTGCGGTGCTAGAGTCGAGTAATAATGTTGTTGACATCTTTATTTATTAGATTATATAATCTATGCGATTATATCGCAGTGTAAAATTTCAGATTCGTCCGATGTTAGTAATTCTTTCGATCTTAGATGATCAAGTATATCAACTACTTCACTGTCAATTTCAGCACCAACATTTCCAGTCTTTTTCGATGATATCAACAGCATTAATCTGCCGATCATATCAGCTATTGATGTAAATACCCTTACTCCAGTTCCAATTTTTTTCACGGCCAGTTTTATCGTAATAATCAAGCCATTCTTTAAAGCTATATCCTTCACTACGTTTAGTTTTAAATATTACAACTGCAGCATTGAGAATGCCCGAAATAACGCTATTTATGTAGGTGTCCTCATATATATAAAATCTTTTACTTTTGTAACTTTGTTCAATATCATTGTAAGCTCGCTCACCGGGGTACATAATAGACTCTAGTTTTTTAATTAACGCATCGTATCTGCCTTCTTCCCATTTTTCAATATTATCAACGTTAATATTGTATTTTTTTAAAAGATTATTGTATTCCCAATCTTCTATTTTAACTTGCGCTCGCTCTAGAATAAGTTTTCTTTCTCGCTCAATGACTCTCAAACCAGGTGATACAACCGCTTGTTGGCTAATATCCCCTGTTACAGTTGGCTCAAATGTTGTTTCTTTTCTGCTAGCTTCACTTGCCATAACTGGCTCATATTGACTCTCCGTCACAGTTGGCTGTAACATTTCTGTGATTTGATATGGATTATCAATTAACCGATCTAGTTCAGCTTGTCTGGCAGTAGGGTCATCTATATGCGCCACAAGTGGCATGGCCAGTATTCGTTTTTCGTCTATTTCTTTTGCTTTGGTGCTCAAAACATTAAGGTGATGAGTGTACCTGCCTTTCTTTATTTGATTAATGGCTTTAATGTAAAGATCGGCGATAATACTGTGTCGGAATTTTCTAATACTTTCTCTGTAATTTTCATTTTCTAGCACTACTTCTTTGATATATTTTTGACTTTCCTCCGCTATCTCCGTTAACTTTTTAATTTTTTCATCAGCGTTGTATTCTTTCTTTAAAATCTCGCTTACTCTTGAATCCTGGAAATTATGTTCTTCGTTGAACAACTTATACTCTTAATCTTTTATTTCGTTGTTTATATTTTTTGCTTCGTCATCGAACATTTCTCTGTCCTGAACATCCAATACATGCTCTTCTAAAAGCTTCTCTCTCAGCTTCATCTTCCTCACGCATCTCCCTTAAAGCTTTATCAGATTTACTTTCCGTTTCTTGTTGCTTTTTTTTATATCCTTCATCATTTTCATCATCTCATCCAACCTTCTTCCCGTTGCCACCGTCTGCGATAATCGTCGTTCAAGCGCTAACGGATCACGAATCAACCGATCTATCTCAGTTTGTCTTCTGCCAGTATCAACAATGTACTCTGTAAATGTCTCGGCCAACCTTCTGTTTTCTTCCTCAGATCTTGCAATAACTTTTCCAGTAGCGGTTTCTTGTTGTTATTTAATTAATCCAAGTAAACCTTTTTCCTGTAATTTTTTAAGTTCTTCTTCCAATAGCGGTAAAGTTTCAGGTTCTTTTCCAAGTAAAGCCTCAGTAACTGGTTTTAAAATTCTAGCTGATTCCACCGCGGAAACTACTTGTCCACGTCGTGCTACTTGAATTTTTTTCTTAAATTCTGCATGAGATTGAGCAATTCTTTTTAGATCTTCTATATATTTTCTGTACTTTGCTCGTTTATCTATATTATTAGTCAATAACAGCTTGATAAAACTTTACTCTAGATACTTTTCAATACAGCAGCGGAACATTTTTTTAAATCACGTGCAAATTTATCGAATAAAATGAAATTATATTTATCTTTCGTTGCCTCATGATACAGTTCAATAAATTTATATTTTGTTACGTCGCCACATTGCTCGTTTGCAATATTTCTGACGTCAACGTTGTCGAGTCCGGGAAATAATATAATGCAACCGGTATTTCGTCTAATAAATTTGTCGACGTTGTAAAATCCCTGAGCGAGATAGACAGGGTTACATTTTTCATTACGTGACAGTGAAAAATAAGATCTTATTTTATTCATCTCTTCATTGTTAAGTGGAATATCATCAAAAACAACTATCTTATGCTCATCTGAGTCAAGTTGATTAACTGGAATAAGTTCCTCTGGTGGTCTAATAATAAAAAAATCTTCACCAGCCTCAAGATCATCACGAAGCTTGTTATTGTATTCATTCAATAATTCGTATTTATCCTGCTGTGGATTAATTGTGTAAATATAAACTCTGTCGTAGTTAAAATTATAGCCCATCAGTAAATTCATCAGCAAATTTGTTTTCCCCGATCCAGTTCTCCCAACAACGAGATAATGACAATCTGGCAGATCATTGTTGTGTTTATGTTGCACCCGCCGTTCTGTGTCAAAATTTAATATCGAAGATGGCTTTGTCATTGTTATAAACTAAGTTTATTGTCAGACAATAAACAAATAATGAGCTATTATACAAAATTTGGGACAACATTGGAAGATTCGTCGGCTGTAAGTACAGCAATAACAAATGGCAACATTGATTTATCAGGTTACCTAAAAAAACTGCCGATAAAATAACAGGCAATTTGTTGATGTCAAATCAACGAGTACTAGGTTTAGAAACAAATTATCCGCCAATAAATGTTGTTAATACACAAGCTGTTAGTTATGCACAACTAAAGTCTGTTGACGATGATAAACTATCATTGACAGGAGGAACTTTAAGCGGTAACTTAGATATGTCAGGAAATAAAATTATAAATTTGGAAACCGCATATCCACCAGCAAACTTAAATCAAACACAAGCTGTAAGTTAGTTACAGTTGAAGTATGTGGATGGCAACAAGCTTGACAAAACCGGTGGAACTGTTACAGGTAATATTAACATGTCGAGTAAAAAAAATATTGGGTTGGAAACTGCGTATCCACCAGCAAATGTTGATAATACACAAGCTGTAAGTTATGCGCAACCAAAATCTGTTGACGATAACAAGCTTAATAAATCTAGGATAATAGGAATAAGAAAGAACAAGAAGTTATACAATAGTTTTTTAAACGAGACATTTTTAAGTATCTTGGTACTCAGATTTGTTGATGAAACAGAAAGAGAATACGGTAATTTGGTGAATGAAACAGATTTGTATGACCCTGAAGTAGAAAACACGTTTGATTCCTACAGTTGGTTAAAGAAAAATGAGGTATTGACAGATAAGCGATACTTCGTCAGTTGTTTTATGACACGTACAGAGCTTTTTAGCTGATCCTAACAATAATAAGTTTCGTGAGTTTCATGATTCAAATTGTTGGTACTAGAACTTTTACTATCGTATAAAAATTGTAAACAAATATTGTATAATGCAAAAAACAGATCGTCGATTTCAATCATATTTCTGGGGAAATTCCAAAACAAGATGTTGGCGCACTAATGCAATATATTTCATAGATTTTAGTGGATAGCAATGAAGCTAAGGAACGGGCAGGAGCATCATCTTTTGATGAGCCTATCCAATAATTACAGTCTTCCGTCAATTTTGTTAAAGTTATCGCCCTTCGCGTCATGCAGGCTTGTATAATATATGACAAATACTTGACTTGTGAACATATCAGGTCTCACAAGTTTCAATAGATCGTCATGAAACTACATTTCCGGTCTTCATCTGAAAATAGGCATATTGGCAAATTGCTCTCCTCATGCAATGTTTGTTAGAGTTATTGCCCTTTTCGCCTTGCACCCGAATTAACTGATTGACAGATTTCGGTGGATGGCGTTGAAACTTGGTACGTGAAATGAACATCATCTGAAGATGCGCACATCGACAAACCACAGAGCTCCTTTTATTATTTTAAAGTTGTGATTTTTTAGACTTAAAGCCTGGTGCAGTGTATGACAGAATCTTTGTCAATAAAACCCGTTTCAAAGTTTTCAGTTGACCTTTCTACATTTTATGGCCATCTTTTGGAGGTGCGCTTATCGACAAATCCCTGTGGTCTCTAAAGTTTTGACCTTTCTGTTGTGCGTATGAATGTTGTGCAAGACAGAATCTTGTAAACGTACCTTGTCTTGCCCATTTTAATGGATCGCTATGAAACCTGGCGCTTAATACGATCATCATCAAAAGATGTGCATCTTGACAAAACATTGTTCTCCCGAGATTTTTAAAAAGATATTTATTGCCCTTTCCGACCAACATCAATAGGCATTATATGACAAACTTAATACAACTGCCGTCGCAGTTTTCATTGAATTAATGGGAAATTCAGAACATTCATAAGAAATGTATATTCGTACTGACCAATCATTGTACTCGCACTATTCTCAGTTATGAACTTTCTTGCTAACACATCTCCATTACGGGGGGGGGGCAGGAATGTGATGCGGAGAAGGGGTACATTTACTTTAGAAAATTGCTCAATCTTCCTCTGCTTTTAATTTTTTCATTTCAGCTATTTGTCTGCGTGACTTATTGGACTTTTATGCCAGCCATGGATGCCATAACGTCGTGTAAGTTAAAATATTTTAATAAAAATTAATACATTTTTACGTGTCATATAGCTGTAATATTTGAACTGATATTCCATCGGATCCCATATTTGGCAGCAGAGGATTTTATCCCAATCCAAAGTAATACTCTTAATGTCATTAATTTTAAATTGTTTCAATAAAACTCAGAATGACTAGGAACAGCAGTTTATCAATTCCGTCTTGATGTTTTTCTTTACAAAAGAGCTTTTCCAGCCTTATAATTATGACCGAATCTGAAATGACTGTATGTATGTATGTATAAAGAGAGAGAGAGAGAGAGAGAGAGAGAGAGAGAGAGAGAGAGAGAGAGAGAGAGAGAGAGAGAGAGAGAGAGAGAGAGAGAGAGAGAGAGAGAGAGAAAGAGAGAGAGAAAGATAGTCAGTGATAAAATTGTAGATAGGAATGGAAATTACGAAACAGAATATGTTTGCTGATGATTTGTCCATTTAGAAAATGTTTGAACTGATATTTGGAATCACAATAATATGCAAACGTTTAACGAGATTTACGAATTTGACATGCTCATAGCATAGAGCCAGGTCTCGATATGAATAGAATGTATTAAAATACTGTAAACCTACTTTATTCTTTGCAGTTATAATACCCACTGAAGTGGTATTCCATTGTTCGAAAGAGATATTTATATTTTCCATTCTTTTTTCAAAAAGTGCTTTATTTTTCATTGGACTGCTCTGGTGACCTAGTGGTTAGAGCGTCCGCCTCGGATGCGGGAGGTCACAGTTTCGAACCTCGGCAGAGTCATACTAAAGGCTTATAACAATGTTACTAACAACTGCCTCGCTAGGCGCTCAGAATCAAATTTCCAACATTTTCCATGTACCTATTTTATCCATAGCAAGATGTTTGTTCCAAACATTACGTACAGTTCACCCAAATATTCATTACGGTTATGTTACTTGAAGTTTTTTAATGATTTTCGTAATAAATATTTCATGACTTCTTATAGAACATAACATATTCCGAGAGCGTGATTTAAACTTTGTACGTCTAAATGGCCGGGTCAAAGAATTATTTTCTTTTAAGATCTGTAGTTGAACGTATGTTGTAACAATCATACTTGATTTGTCTTGAGAGGGATAAAGACAAAGATGAGATTTACTTTACAGAAACTTATGGATAACACACATACAGAATGTATTAGCTATGAACAGGAAACAATATCTATATCGGTATCAATAGGAAATAAGCTACCGCAAAGTTATATACGGGGCTTTAAAAAAAACATTATTCATCCATTTACCCAAATTTTGATGAGTAATTGCATATGATGAAAGTTCATATTCGCTTTCTCAATATATATATATATATATATATATATATATATATATATATATTATATATATATATATATATATATATATATATATATATATATATATATATATATATATATATATATATATATATATATAATCGTCGCAATAAAATATCGCAAAATAAAGACCCCGTAAAACAATTGTCTTTCAGAAATAGAAAGGTACCCCAGGTGGATGTGGTCTAAAGCGCTCGCCTTTACCGATCATTATCATCTCACCTCTTTCTGCGTGGGTTTGAATCTCGGTCACAGCCATTCTTGGTATATAAGAAATCTTTCGAGTAGATTTCCTTGGGTAGGTGGTTCTTCTCGGGTTTTCCCGGGATCTGCCTCCTCCATTTATACTGTCCCCCATGTATAGCCTATCATTTGCTTACAAATGGGGTTAAGCCCACAAAAACTACGAACAGAAATAGAAAAGGATAACATTTTTATTTTCCTTTAAAGTTCCTTCAGAGAGAGGAGTGATTACGAAGGAGACGGCAGCCAAGGCTTACAGAGTCTCTGCATACTATGTAGCAAAAAGTTTAACAGAACTTCCTTTGGTGCTTACACTTCCGGTTTTATATTACATTCTTGCTTACTGGATGGCGGGCCTCAACGGTGTTCCTCAATTCTTCATCAGTATCTTCATTCTAATGCTGAACGCTCTTAACGCCCAGGTAAGATGATAAGTCAGTGACTACATATAGTGTTAACTTTGCGATCACGCATATTAGCTTTTGCTGTCTATATTGTTTATTGCGTAAGTCATACCTCTCAAGATTGACTGTTTTTCCTGATGCGCATACAAAGCGATACTAAATTCCTGAACTTGACGGAATTAATAATAGCGTGGAAATAAAAAGTAGTGGGATGCCTCTCACGTCTTTGATGGGTATTATATGGGGACAATTAACAATATTTTTGCCTCAGTTTTAAATGCAAGTACATGTAACAGGTTCCAGAAATTACTATTAAACATTTCATACGATTGTATACGAATATAATTAATTACATCGTGCAGAATTGTACTGTGTTTAAGTTATAAAAATTAATCGACAAGAGAGTAAAGCTAAACTTTAATTTTGTCTGACCTATTCCACTCAGGTTATTCTTACATCCATGACGTATATTTTAATATGCTTCGGCAATATTTGCACATGGGTCACATTGTACGATGAAGATACATATTACCTTAGGTTATATATATATATATATATATATATATATATATATATATATATATATATATATATATATATATAAACAGTTATATTAATATTTTTATATATATATTTATCACATAGACGGTATACTTTGCCTACAGTGTGTGCAGTTTTATATTTTTGGTATTATACATGTGAACATATCACTTTATGTGATTCTGATTGGTCCAAATAAGCCCATGAAATTATTGTGCAGTATTCTCTTTACTGATTGGCTGCGATCGTGGGAAAACTTTTTTAACCCCGACTTCTGGAATTTTTTGTTTTCATTGAACTTTTTTGGCCGCCATTTCTTGATTCGACTCGCGAAAGGGAATTGGGAAAAAAATGGTCTTGTCCAGTCTCAATATTGCCAATTTACCCCCACAAGGGTTTGTTATGTCATGTATAACATATCATAACATGAAAAATAGCAAAACCCCCAAGACAAGAAAAATAACAACAAGTAAAACTACCGGTATTGCTTAGATGATAACGAGGGTGGGGTGGGGTGGGGGTGGGGATGGATGGGCGGTATATCTGTAGCATGGAATCCACCTTATATACAAGCTTGGTTTAAATATAAACTTACTGAAGTAAATAAACTCACCTTTGGTCACAGAAGAATGAGACATTAACCGGTCTGCCCAACTGACAGAACTTTATCCAACCACAGCATATTTACGCGGTAAAGATGTAATGCAAATCCGACTCATAAAGAGATTTACGACTTCTGTACAATCTAACGTTCCAAATTAAATACTGCAAATATCCGGTCACAAATACATTGCAGTAAATATGTGTATTTCTGCATCCAGTAATCTTCTTCTCACAAAAATATCGCAACAATGTAACGTTTAGTTGTGATGTGGAAAATTTCAACGTAACACTGTCACTGTGCTGTGTAGGATAACTAAACCGGTACTGTGCACCGTATGAAACAGTGTGACATCACACGCAGTGGACATTTTGTGTTGACAAATGTTTTGCCTTTTGTAAAATGTTCTGTTTATTTGGATGGACGCTTATTCTTTGATTTATAGTTATCAGAAATGTATAATATACTTGTACTATTTCAACTTTATTTGGGACTATTTTTTACGCACAACAAATGAAAGGTACAGCGTCTGTCAGAATGAATGAAATTATTCGTTCTTCTTTCTATCTAAATAATTTCCCCTGAAATAAAACTATGTGATAAAAAGAATCTCAAATGGATAATGATTTAATATTGAATTTATGAAACTCGTTAAATAATATCCAGCTTTTGCTCGCCAAGGCTCGCAAAAGCTGGACATTATTCAACTCATTTCATAAATTCAATATTAAATCGTTACCGATTTGAGGTCCTCTATATATATATATATATATATATATATATATATATATATATATATATATATATATATATATATATATATATATATATAAAACGGCTTCCGATTTCATTTGAGTTTTTCCATTTATTTAAATCAGGCCTCTGCTATGGGCTAAAATGTCTTGGCCCAGTTTTACTAAATGCACCTAACGAGAATCTTTTAGACCTTTTGACCAATGTCTCTTCAAATCCCTATATATATAACTATAGAATAGTTTTACTGTCTGCTGGAGCAACCAGGGAGACTTAAAGTTAGCCAAATTTTGGCTAAGTATTCTCATTGTGGCTTGTTAACAAGTAAGGTATATTTAGCCAAATGTAGCTATTTATTACAACGTTGCACTTCACAAGCTTTAGTTTTTCTTCTTAGGAGGAAACCAAATGTTTGCTAAATGTATTCTTAGCCAAAATTTGGCTAGCGCCTGCAATGCCTTTTAGCAGATCCCTCTTGTATGGCTGTTAGAAACATAATTGAAGATAACTGTATGATTAGCCAAAATTTGGCCATCAACCTCACAGTCTCTTTCCATAATGCACATGTATGCTTAGCCAAAATTTGGCTAGTGTCTGCAATGCCCTTTAGTATAACCTACAGATATGATTCTAAGAAACCCAACCTTGTCTAAATGTATCTTTTAGCCAAATTTGGCTAGCCACTGTAATGTCCATTTTCATATCATACAATGTATGGCTCATATGCAGTAAAAGCAATTTTGGCTAATTGTATGCTTGGCCACAAATTTTGTATAATGCCTGTGGCCTCTAATGGTAAATATTGGGTAAACATACTGGAGACAATATATACAAAGCTCCTAAACTGAAGTTCTATTTCTTACAACTTTGGCCAAGACCTAAATGTCATACAAAATTTTTATCAGAGAGTTGGACCAACAATAATACTGATGGATACAAAACCTAGAGAAAAGCAAAAGTTGTAAAGCAAATGTTTAAATTCACTAAATATTTATTTGCACACCTAACTGAAAGGGTGTAGATTGCACATGAAAATTAAACAGATGAATACTGCATGCACATGAAAAGTACCATGATGTGAGAATTTTATTTACACATTAACTAAGAGCTACTTTGGCAAAGAAAAAAAATGATAATTAACAGAAAGGAATTGTTAAAAGCTGACATGTTTGTTGAGTGTCAAGAGTTTTATAGTATTTGCATACTATATATACAAACAAGATAAACTTTATAGTAGTCTGATTGGTGCATCATATAGAGACAAATGTCAATGATTACACAAGTGTGCAATAATTCCTTGTTCAAAAAACAATATTTACCTAAACAACGAGATTTCTCTTTAATCTGTCGTTTTATTGTTTATGGTATTTTTCTTGACAAAAGACTAAGCCTGCATAATATTCTTAAATGATGTTCTCGAGAGCCTAAATGATCTCAGTGACATTTTAAATTCTTTCATTCTGTATAGTTTAAGTGCTACCACTAAAGTCACAACTTATGTAACCTGACCAATTTAAAGAAGCTGTATCATCTGCGTGGTATAGCACATAATTTTGAACAGTATATTTTCTTTCTCGGAGTGTTCTCTTCGACAGCCACCTGCTGTTTATCGGGTTGTGTATATCTGAAAAATACAGGTCAATATTTACAAATCACATCTATTATTAATGCAGTTTTATTCTAAAGTAAATATAGCATGTCTTTTGAATTATGCTCTATGTTTTGGTGCTGATTGTTTTATGGTTACATGGGAAGAAATCAATATTTACATTAACAGTTTTCATGTTGTATTGCAGAAAAATTATGTTAATAACATACCTTGGCCATAAAAATGTGATACTGATTGCAACAGTCAGCAGATAAGTGATAATGACATTTGATCTAGACATTGTAAGATGACTCTGAATGTAATATATCCATTTTCGTAAAAAAGTTCACAGATTTATCTCAAAGGCATTAAAGTAATAGGACACAAATGGGGAAAAGGATGAGTTAAACTGATCATTGACCTTCATGCCATCTTGACTGTGGTATGCACACAAATTTATACTCGATACAAAATAAGTCTTCCAATGTTCATCCTTGTTTTTCAGATAACTTTTAATTAAAAAGAGATTAATCATGAACTATCTCATTATTTCTAAGGGACATGTGTCAGTCCACATTTTTAAACACAATGGTTGCTGAAGTATATGAACAAAACTTAAAACTTTAAAACTGCTTTTGTTAATTACATTTATACAAATTTTGTAACCATAAGGTCATTATTGCTCAACTGATCCAAGCTTGTAGCATTTATCTCAATCTAATTTACACATGCACTGTTTTTAACTGGCTTCCATTAAATCATCTTCTTTCTTTTTCATAGATAATCTCTTTCTTGTATATATCATGTGATAGAATTGCATGGTCAACTTTTAAGACAGGAGTGTCACAAAGAAACAGCAAAGTCCAACTAAAATGGATATCTGTCATTTGATATTCAATCTAAAAATTATATTTAACATCTAAGAATATGATTTAACTTGTGCATAATACACTGATCTTTTTATATCTAAAAATGTTTCTTCTGCAGTTCTGACACTGCAGTGTCTTGTGATGTGTAGTCAACACACAAACACACATATAATAAAATTTACTTACTCTTTTCTGTCACATCAGCCTTTGTTTCCTGATTACTATTCTTCTAATCTTCTTCACGAAAATCATACACCAACAACCTTGGGGTATTTCTTAGAGTGATTTGAGAAATAATAAGTTGGTATTTGCTAGGTGGGGTTTCAATCCTTATGATCACAAACTTTGCCTTAGATAATGCCAATCAAATCAAATTCAGTAAAAGTAAGGACCTTTGATCTTGGAGAGATGGATCACATGGCCTATTACTCTGGCTTTTGGTGCAAATTCTGATGAGTGGGAATTGTTGATTCTATGCTGATATGGGTTATCAGTGATGATTTGAAGGAAGATTGCCTGTTAGGTAACATCTAATACTGAAGTGCCCAAAGTCAAAATGGTGATCATTTTCTTGGTGTGTAATCTTATCACCAGTAGGAATAGAAATGTCTTGGAGAGGGGTGGGGGGTGGGGGTGGTGTTAGGTTATAATCACACACAAGAAATCTACAAAACATTGCTAGATTATTCTCAGTCCTTCTCTTGATTTGGGGATTTTCAAATCCTGACACATGTAAGGCTTGTATGATATACAACAACCTTATCATTTAGGCTCCATTTGGCAAGAATATGTAATATTTCCTTTATTTGCATTACCTTTTTGTTTTGATATACATAGATCGATTGATATTTTAGAGATATTTAGCTTTAAACTTTAAAGTTTTACATGTCAGTGTATCTTTATCATTTATATGACTTGTATTGAAACCAAATGTAATTATCAATTCCTTAGTTTGGCTCTTTGATTTATGTGTTAGTCACTGACAAACATTGAAAAAATGTATTTTTATACAGAACAAAATTCAATATATAACTTGTTATGAGGGTTTAATTCTCATCAAGATGAAACCGTTCACCAAGTTTCATAATTCTATACATAACAGTATGCATTTATGGTGTAAAAACCAATATGGTCATGAGGTAAATGCAAAAACTTAACTTAATCCAATAGAATGTGAAATATAGGTCACAGTGACCTTTACTTGTAAGCATTGGTACTTTTAGAGATGTATAACTTGTCTTGAATGATGATTGTAGCATGACCAGTGTTTGAGAAGTAAGTCTTAGCCAGCCAGTGATGCATGATATCCATGTATCACAGTGGCCCACTTTTGTAATGGTGATCAAGCACTGGTCAAGATATATTACCTCACCAAGCTTCAAGATTTCTGGTATAAAAGTATGTACAGAAAAAATGCTCAAACCTGAGTAAAATGCAAATCTTTACTGTAAAATTAGTAATATATATGAAGAAATTAAGCCCCTTAGCGCACTCCCCTGAAACACATCCCAAAATATCTCCTAAGACCTGAGAAAGAAAGAATGGTTGAGATGATGCGAGGCTGTACTTATGTATTAGCCTTTGTATGGGCAGATGTCGTGGGTAGTACCTAAGTTCTCTTCATTAAAGTGGCAACCTAAAAATATATGTACAGCCAATTGTCATGAATATGTAATCTTCAAAGCAATACAACGTAGACCATATTTGCAATACTCCATATACAAAATTCATTTACAAGTTTTTCACTACAATACAAAATTTTACTGTGAACTACTTCTGTATATTTTTATAAAATGAACGTCGACCACCGTATTAGAGGTATTCTTATGAAATCAATGCAAATCACACCTCTACATTTTCTTTGAAAATATTTGTATTGCTCTCGTTAAGGTTTCCATTTGATTCATCATTCAGTGTGATATAATAAGACAAGTCCTTACTGAGTAGTCCATGAATTATGGTGAAACCCATCAAAATTGAAAACCTTCAGGACTAAATTAAATTTTTGCTTTTGTAAAGTTTTCAGTTTATTGAGGATGTCACAAATCTGAAAAAAAAAAATATGCCTTTTCTATAGAAATAAATGTCAAACCAGATCATCATTAATACTGTCCTAAATTCTTAAGCCTAAAAAGGATGCAATGTTTGAAACTAGTGAAAAGTTAATGTTTTCCATGTGATGTGAAAGAAACAAATACATTCATTTTGCTATGGATACTTGAGTAAAACATTTCTTTTTCAAATTTAGTTTAGTAACCTGGCTTCTAGAATAGTGTTTTGTTGATCACCATCAACAAAGTATCAAAATGATAGTTTTTATTAAGGTGGAACTCTAGTGTTTCATATTTTTCATGCCAGATGCTATTTACACAATACAAATTGCTCTATATTTTATCACCAGTTCATTCAAATAGTCTAATTGAAGAGTCATTGTATGATGTCACAGGTTCTACTTATATATAGAAATTTGGGCATTTTTTGGCTTTTTACGATGTGGCGAATTCACGGTTTCCACTGGCAAGAGTGATACTGCGCTCCATTTATGTCTTCAAGACGTCTCTGTTGCTGCAGATTATTTTACTTTGAAACTTAAATCCTCAAAAACTGATCCTTTCTGCAGAGGGATTACTTTGTTTTATTACAGGACAGACAACTCTATATGTCCTTATTTAGTGATGGCGAAATTTCTGCAAGTGCGTAAAAGCATGGGTGCCCTTCCAATGGACCCATTGTTTGTAGATCAATCTAACCAGGAACTAATGCGATCATTATTCATACATACTTTACGCAGTTCATTGCAACTCTTCATGTGGATCAAAACTTGTATAGTGGACATTCATTTAGTATTGGTGCTGCAACCACGGATGCTGCTGTCCGCATGGAAGACCACCTGATCAAAACTTTAGGACGATGGTCGTCCGACTGTTATACCAGATATAGTCATGTGTCCGGACATTTGTTACGCCAAGCACAAACTTCTCTATGTTCATAGTTGAATTTCAAGTGTTTTGATTTTGTCTGGACTTGTTGCATGTGGCTTATCTAGGACATGCAAAACATTTTCATATATTATATTTGCCATAATGTTTTCATATATATATATATGCCAGGTTTGTGATGCTTGGTACATTGTTTCCTGTTGTAAACAGATTTTTTAAAAATTCATTTCCAGTGTGAGAAATTTATTGGAACTTATTGGGAACTCTAAAGCCGGTTTATTATTCTGGATTCAAAAAGGAACTATTGACACATCGACACACAAGAGGTTATGGAGGACGTCATCGCCTTATATCTTGGAACTTCATCGAAATTCGAACTTGGATTCAATTAGAACTTTTTAGTGATAGGACTAATATTTTTGAATTCTAGGATTAATTTTTGGATTAGATTCACAAACCGTAAGTCCTATTTCATATTTTTACCTTGTTTTCTAGGGAAATAAATTATTTTGTTAAATTTGCAAAGCTTGTTGACCTCCCTCTTTTCTTTTGTTACTTTTGTACGAGCCTACACGTAACAATAGTTGGTTTCACGTTGATAGGTATATGCAGCTCCATAGCAAGTTGCAGTCCCTGTTGCAACTCCATAGTTAGTTGTGCCTTGATTGGTATATGCAGCTCCATAGCTAGTTGTACAGCTGCAGCTACTTAGCCAGTCGCACCATACTCTACCATATTATTCTTAGTCTGTATGCATATGTATATTGTTGTATGCTTGTAAGTCAGATGCTTCTAACTTGTTGATTGTGTGCCAAAGAGTTGCTCCCAATATATTCCAAAGTTGTAAATAGATGGATATATCAATTATACAGTTGAAAATAAATATTTTAGTTATCATTTCTATTCTTGTTATGTATTGTGTAAATTGCATGGGGTTAGGTTTTTGATAAAGAATAATAATGTCCGAGGTTTTCCTCGCTAGCTCTACTAGCTATTTAAAAAAGACCTTGTTTATCTTAGGTATCGCAAAAAGAACTTTTAATTCTCTTTAATTTGGTGTATGATTGTTGGATGTAATGTTGCTTATAGAGTATACAGCTTGGCCTTACATCTGATATGCATTTATACATAAAACAATTGCTATCTCTGCTTGGTTATTTTCATTTCCTGGTCTTAAGAGTAAATTATTAGAAAAGAGTTTATAGATTGTTTTGTTTTTTATTTTCATTTTATATATTTGGTAATCGATTAATTGCACTTTTAGAAGCTGGTATTGTCTAGTGTGTGTAAAATTTGTTTTCCCTTTCTAATAACTGCTCAAGATAGTGTACTTTAAATTAATTGAGTCTGTTTTTTAAGCGCATGGCGGCAGTCATTTTGGTTAGCAGTGTGCTTAGATCATGTACAGTTTACACAAGTATAGCATCCAAAAAAATGTCAGCCATATTACATGAAAGTAGCATAGAGGTATGCCAGCAATTTGTCTTTTGTGCATAATCGACATCATTCACTTACATTGGGGATAGTTTATATATATATAATTATTCATAGCATATAATGAAAATAAAATTAAAAAAACAAACAAAAACAAACAAACAATGCAAATTAAATATACCTAACAAAACAGGTTAGTGCGTGCAGGCAAGGCCATTGGTGCCGTAACCTGTATTCGAATCTCCGTAGAGTACGAATTAAAGAGTCTCTAACCTGTATTATATTTTCTTTTTAGGTGCTTTAATTAGCAAAACACTTCATGTTTCCACATTTGCTTACTAAAACACTTCATGTTTCCACATTTGCTTACTAAAATACATCATGTTTCCATATTTGCTTACTAAAAATGATAGCTATGCCGGTAAAAAGTTCAGTTTTATTTGCAGATACATTTCAGGAAGCAAGAAAGCCAGAAAACCAAAACAAATTTAGTTCATGATGACATTAATGTATTGTTTTAAAGTGAGATTATTAAGTAATATCTGCAAAAATCACCACATTTCATTAGTAATACGTGATCTATGCAAATGGCGTTGCAAACGATTTTGTTGACAGGTCGCCAACCTTACATGTGATACAAATGCAGATCACATTTCGTAATTATTGGGAGTGGAAAGGGTAACGAAAGTGTTCCATAATGACGCCTCTGTGTCTTTATTTCATATGTGTTAATTAACTCTAAGAAAAGTGCTTCCTAATGGTTCGTCCCCTTTTAGTCTTTCTTTGACACGTGTTATTTAATACTCAGAATAGTGCTTCCTAATGATTCGTCCCCTTTGGATCTTTATTTGATACGTGCAAATTTAACATAAACTTTCACTGTTACAATTAAAGGATTCCTGTTAAATGATTTTCTTTTTTCTTCTCCAATTCAAATCGAACGAACGTGCCTTCAGAAGGCTATACGAAAACTTTATAGCATGTGTCTGGCATCCATTTTAAGTATATGGAACTTTCTGACAATGCCGTGTCTGCGACGACATTGCTTTTACTCAGAAAGATGTTTTTATTTTCATTCTATCGAAGCCACCATCGTCTGTCGAAACAGATCACACTATGAAAAATCCGTTTAGCCGTTGCATAGACTACTGAGCGCGAACTATCTGACATACGTATGCACTAGGATTGTCTGTCTGTCTGTCTGTCTGTCTGTCTGTCTGTCTCTCTCTCTCTCTCTCTCTCTCTCTCTCTCTCTCTCTCTCTCTCTCTCTCTCTCCCCTTACTGTAACAGGATCCGGGTTGAAGTCAGATTATAAGTAGACACTAAGAGCGATTGCACGAATAAGAGGTTTATTTATATTGCGATGGAAAAATATTAAAACTGAAACCAAACTCGTACGCAAAAAAGCAATAAATTTAACAAAATGATAAGCACCGAGTTATATCATTGAAATAAGGAAAATGATAAATTCTTGAACGAATCTTAGCATACAACTACAACGGGTAAACATACATGAACGAATAGGAATTAAACATGATTGATTGATGCATCTATTACCGCGGATGATCAATGATTAGAAATTAAACCAAAAAAAAAAAAAAATCACCTAGTGTGCTAAAATTACGGATTTACACAAATGTGATTATTCACCGGGATGAATCCAGTACGAAAACTTGCTTAATTACGTATGATGTTTGCTCCACTAGCAGCATGTATATATTGTTATACATATATGAGGAGGCTATTATGTATATGCATATATATATATATATATATATATATATATATATGCTATATATAGTGATACTGTAAAATTAGAGTTTCACTCAGTGATAATGGTGAATTAGATTTTGACTCAAATAGCGATAATGAGAAATTAACAAAATGAGACATATAACTTACTGCGTTCATTTGACGACCACAAATAATCTTCAGTCACACCGCTCTGACGGATGATGAAGGAGCCTACAATTACGACTATAACAGTGAAATATCCGAGATGTAATTTGTGCTTACATAAATGTACACAAAATAACAGATGGCGTTATGGCGTTAATACAAATATTGCCCAGTATCCGCAACAAGTTGATATAAACTAGTTGAAACAATACATTTAAAGGTGTAATTCCTGTAGAAATAGTCATGTAAAGTTTTGCAAACACTACGGTTTTTCTGTTTTATTTGTTTGTCTTGTCTATGCTTTGAATATGTTCCTTTGAAAAAGACTCATTAAGAGTCAAAAGAGCTCAGGCTAGTTAGATACTAGTTTTTCACTGTTCGTTGTCAGTTTATTGCATATATATATATATATATATATATATATATATATATATATATATATATATATATATATATATATATATATATATATATATATATATATATATATATAATGACTTGACCTGCAGAGGAATAGGCTAACTAACTTACTTGTAAACATGGTCAGGTCTTGAACTTCAATTCAAGGAAACAACTTGTTTACTTATTAGAATCATGACAAAAGTCAAGTAGGCATCAATTCTTCATCCATCAAACATGGACACAAATTAAGCACACAATATAGATAGACATAAAACATCCTCCTATTATTTTGTATTTTTAATTTGTATTGTGTGTTTAACTTTTTGTCCATGACTGAGGATAGGTTTTTTGTGTGTACCTAATTTTTGTCATGTTTGTAAGTTTTAAACAAGTTTACTGATATTTCAGTTCAAGGTCTAGCCTTATTTACTAGATTATAACTTTCTGGAAGAGAACTTGTGATCCACATTCTGGTCATTTTATTGTATTAAGTTTTATATATGGTTGTGGTAAATAAAATTATGCATTACCATTTTAAGTTCAGGATTTACTGTTGTGTACCGATATCATTTGAGAGGAACCATTTAAATTTTTTTATTAGAATTAAAAAGTGCTCATTGACCTTTTGCACTAAGATGCCATATTGGAACTATCTTGACTTCAAAGACAAAAGACATTCTTGATTATATCATGTGAAACATCAAAGCTATTGGTACTCCGAGACATTCAATATTAGAATTCATTCGGATCACTTTATCCTTTTGAACTTGTTAGAACTTTCAGAATTATTTGTGATCTAATTAAAACTAACTTGAACACAGTTATTCTTGAACTGATTCACTAACAGCAAACAACAACAAACTACATCATTTCCTGGATCAAATCGGTATCACCAAATCATATTCTTCAAAGTCTGATGAAATCTTCCAAATCCTCTTGACATTCAGGGTGACATGCATAATATTTCAACTGTTGCATGCCTAAACAGTGCATAACTTATTGGAAATTTCAAGACAAATTTGATCGGACTGGACGGAATCCTCTCTCTGCATTTGCCTAGCCTTCTAATCTTTCTGAATTTGTAGTTCCATCATTTCTTTCTGAAGCTGAAGCTTAATCAATCCCAATTCCACGTGGTTTTTAAATCTGCAATTCCTTTAATTTCCTATCAAAACCAGGGACAGACTTTCTAATTAAAGCCAAAGCACCATCTTTGAAAATTCCATTTCCTCTAATAAAACCCTCATTAATACAGTCGCCTTAGCTGACTATTTTCGTGTGTGCTGGCTATACGATATTATTGTCAACGATTCCTTTTAAAATCCTGAGCAGGGATTAAAATTAGTCTGAGTTCATTCTTTCCAACAACGTGAAGGTTACCGCTTGTTGATGTGATACGAAAATCAGCTAAGTCCCTGTGGTGTGTGTGTCTGTGTTCAATTTTTAACGTAGCTTTAAAAAATTTCAGTTATATCGCTACGATGCGTGCAGTGTGGCAGATTATATTGATGCCTAGCAATGGGGCAGACATGTAGCGTCATGTCCCATCCAGTCATTATCCTGAAACCAGGCCGACCAGGACTAACACTTACCTTTTAATGCAGAGAGCCAAACGAGGGAGCTGTTAGTACCATTATTTGTATGTTTTTGGTGTGACTCGACCGTGGTTCGATCCTGCGACCTCCGCATCCGAAGAAGCACTGGGCAAGCGGAGCGGTCAGTCCCTGTGATAATTTAAACGCCTATGACTAATGAGAAATACAGTGTTAATCTTTAGCAATACTGAGTTTTCAGTTTTAGGTCGAGTCAGGAGATTGGTCCTACAGTTAGTGAAACAACTATATTGTCTTTACATATTTTGTAATTCAGTGCATACATGGATATATATATA
>JAECUM010033417.1:0-20146 GCA_016617855.1 Megalonaias nervosa
GTAATGCTGGTTATAATGCTAGAGTAATTTAATTTTCCATCTCATGTCGGCAGTTTTAAATCCCGAATTTATTCCTTTAGAAGTTGTTTTATTAACTAAATATATCTCTTGTTTGGAAAAGTGGAGTAGGGATAGGGGTTTTGGCACGGTTGAGGAAGTGCGCATGTTGTGCTTTAATCTCGTTCAACCAGACTCTCCGGTTGTAACCTGAGAACTCCGCCATACTAAGATCTTGTACAAGTTTCCATTGTGTAATGTTACGAATAGAAGGCATTTCGATAAAACTGTGTGAAGGTAAAAATTAAAAAACGTTTCTCCATATCTTATGTTGCACGTTTATACTTCTAAAACCATTCAAGCCAATTGACAATGAAAAGTTAAAATTATGGCATTGAACACCACTTTATAAACAGATGTCAATGCATTGTATATATATATATATATATATATATATATATATATATATATATATATATATATATATATATATATATATATAGAATATATGTTTAGTATGTACGCTGTATCAATGATATACCACGAGATGTATACATTTTTCATTAAAAGGAAACGAAGCTTGCTCAGTTTCCTTTTAATGAAAAATTTATACAACGAGTGGTATATCATTGATACAGCGTACATACTGTACATATATTTTATTTATATCACATACAAATACATATATTTGACCTTTGAACGGAGTTCAGATTTACTACAGGCGGCCGTGTATTGACCTAGTGAATGAACTCCTCACATCCCCTAGTGTGTCCGCTACAAAATGTAGTTCTCTGCCGTAGTGGCTATTTACAATCACCTCTGCATATTGACAAGTTGATTGTTTTCTTTTCTTGGTTTCTATTTTTCTCCACATTGATTAAATCAATATAATACACACTTACGATTTAAACATGAAAGATGGTTTTAATGATAAAAGTAGAGCAGTAGCAACACTTGGATAGCTACGCCATTCAGATACCGGCGCATGGAAATTAATGTGGAATAGAAACTAAGCCAACTGACGAACCAACAAGAGGTAATTAAAATATTTTAACACATTTACAGTTGAACTAAGTCATTATTCTGCTGTAGCAACAGTACAACCGACCACAAACTCTCTCTCTCTCTCTCTCTCTCTCTCTCTCTCTCTCTCTCTCTCTCTCTCTCTCTCTCTCTCTCTCTCTGGTCGGTTTGACTTTATAACTTATAACTCTGTCTTTGTCTCTGTTTCTCTCTCTCTCTCTCTCTCTCTCTCTCTCTCTCTCTCTCTCTCTCTCTCTCTCTCATCCTTCATCCTTTGGTCGGTTTGACTTAACTTTTACCATCATTCGTAAGTCCAGAGATATCGTGGGATGACACAAACCAAAATCCTCTACGTTCGCCATTTCATAGATTTTAGCCCGTATCCTGGGCCTTTGGACATTCTCATATTTAAATAATAGTAATAATAATCGATTTTTTAGAAGATTATGGTATGTTTAAGAAAAAACAACAAAGCATAACATTAAATATATCACAGTATGTGTACCACGTGTCCGAGGAATTTACTGGTTTGCAACTTTGTATCATTGATAAACACTGTAGATAAATCCCAAGGAAAGTGCACACGTATCGTTACGACGAATCATATTCTTGTAGGTTATTTGGTGTAATTTCTATTTCAAGGTTTTAATCCAGCCCAAATTCCTTTACTCACTCCTTCCACATTTCTGCGCAGTTTGTCCGTTATGCATGAGACGGGAGGGGAGAACAGAAAGCAGAAACGATTGTGATGAAAATGTGTACCATATTAAATTCTTTTAGAAAACGGGGATTATTAATACTTTTCATCGTTATTTTCATACGTCACTAGTGACTAATGTGTAGAAATTGATCATTGATCTAAAATCAACTACAGACGCTCGCGATAATGTATATATATATTGGTATATCAAATAGCTTTATAGTTTAACACGTTATTTATAATATATGTGGTATATATATATATTATATATATATATATATATATATAGTTATATATATATATATATATATATATATATATATATATATATATATATATATATATATATATATATATATATATGGTGTGTCTTCGCGACAGCTGATGTCATTTTCATCACTATAATCACTATAATACATCACGATTTATTGCGTTTTTTGACCTCATCCGCTAAAGAAATTACTTTTTCAATCTTTGAAAGAAGCCTCTTTTCCTTGCCGGATCTTCGTTTGGCGGACATCTTACAGAACCAGGCGAGAGATTGATTGAACGAGAGCAGTTCTGCATGGGATGACACATTATCCTGGTTTTCATGTGAAGGTCATGGTTTAGTTTAATCTGATTTTCTTAATTCCTATAGGTTTCCATTTCACTCTAAAGGAATTAACGTTTCGTACCTTTTCAACTGGAGTAAAGTAGTGATTCATTTTGGGTTCTACCGTTGAACATGGACTACGCACATACATTAATCAATCATTGCAAGAATTAAGATAAGCATTTTGCATGCACAGACGTTATTGCCATTTTCAGACTGCCTTGAAATGTGTCCTTTGAATACAATATCCATTTCCAGATTAAATATGATCACTCTACCTTGATTTAGACTTTCCTTTTTTAAGTCAATTTGATCTTTGTAGTGCTACATATCCACGTCATTATTTAATACCCATCAATTTTCTCGGTACAGTAAAACTGCACCATACTGACATTTAGATGTTATAAAAAGTACCAGGAGCTATGCATTGTCCATGGAATGCATTCTTTCGTATATGAATACAAAATAATGTATCCACAACGTTTCATATAAACAATTTATACAACGCAGATACAGAAATAATGGTTTGTTTCATCAAAATAATCACGAATGCCACATCTTGTCATTTATTGAGAACTCGTGTGATTCTACGCATTTCAGCTGACGTTGACTATACCATTTCCTGTTTTAAAGATCGCGCTTTCATTCAATAAGTCTTTAGGAATCGCTTTATCTAGTGAAACAGATTTCTTATCCTTTCAATTTCTCATTCAGGTAAAATTTAAAAATAATCACAAGAAAAAGTTCCGCAACTTTCATTATCAAGTTGCTAACTACGCTTAAATCTTTTGATGGGGAAAATCAATACTTCGTCAAGAATCATGTAGGCGGTGATGTGATAAATAAAAGATAGTTCTGCCTAAGGTAAGGATGAGATAATTATAGCGATTAAATTACATCTCTGATATCATGTAGTTCCCAATTCTGATTCTAACGATTTTCGATTCTTGACTGCAGTGAATACTGCTTCTTCGTATACATCACCATTGCGATCGGTCGCACATGATCCACATATATCCATGAAAGATTAAACAACGAAGTATACTGTATATACTAGTATACGTTCAAAAAGTACAGTTTTATATGTCTTGAGAAAAATAAACAAGCAATATAAAATTGGGACTTGTAACAGATTGTTTGATTTTTTTCCCCTCAATATTTGCTGGAATTTTAATCGTATGATGGATTGTCCAACTTTCGGATATAGATTCATGAAGAACGTCGATCTGTAGATTTACAAAATGCATTAAAAAATGCCGTTGGAAGATGTTAAAATTAACTGCAGGTTGATGACAGAAAAGGTAAATAAAACTTGCCTGTGAGAAAGAAATCAATTCAGATTAGAATTCTGTCTCTTAACAATGACAGTTTTTGACCATACAGGTAATCAATTTTTAACAGCATTTATGTAAGATGGGCATGTTGTTTGGCACTAATGCTCCCGTGTCATTAACTGTCGTTCACATGAATAAGCTCTGGATGCGGATTTGAGGACCAGAAAGATGAAAGAGGTCATATGATATTTTTATTTAAGGACAGATAGCAAAAGATATAAGTTTTGTCTATTGCTCCAGCTGACGATTCAATTTTGCGACTCATCATTATTAATATTGTACGCATCTAACCATCTAAGAAGTTAATTGTATAACATCATGTAAAGTTGGTCATTTACTAACGTTACGAGCCCTAAAGATGTAAAATTGTGTCTGATAATGCACTGTTCTGGGCTTTCAATTATATTCCTGTGCAACGACCTCGAATATGTTGCTCAAGGATATATTCACAGCCAAAACTATATCCTGGCGTTGTATGAATTTCCGATTTTCAAATCGGCTGAGATCAATAATGTGTAAGCCCAAAATTAACCTAAAACAACCCGGTTGGGAAACTATCGAAGATCGTAGTGTACAGACAAAGTAATATTCATCGATTGGACTACGTACTCGCCATTACTTTTAAAACTCCAAAGAGAATAAAGAAAGAGCGACCACATTTATTGTGGCTGTGTTTAGAGAAAGAACATTTATTGAAAGCGATATTACAATGGCCCCATAAATTCATAAAACACTTCATATCTAGCAAACTTCATAGATGCAGTTCACGTTTAAGAATTTATAAATTAAACTAGAAATAATTGGTGTCACTAAGCAATTGTTCAAACTGAAAAGGTTATTAACCGAATTTCCTGGTATCAATTTGTTTTTCATATAAAAGCGTGTAAATTGGGACGTACATATCAAATTACTCACTGACGATTTTAAAATAGTGTTTTTTGTAATGTCCAAGGTGAATAAATTCAAAGCTGTTGGCATTCCCTGTATCATTTATGAACTGCATGCGTGATTCCAGGCAGATAATTATATTAAGATGACAGGTTTTTTTTCGCACGTTTATATAATACTTTGATACGTATTTATAATCAATGTACCACAAAACAATTACTTTGTATGAATTTGTTATGCAATATTTTTTAAGAAAAACAGCCACACTACCTTTCATCCACTGCTCTTAATCGTTTCAAATGGAAAATATTTTGTTTTTTATTTTACAAGATATTTAAATCACTCATTTCAAGTTAATAATAAAAGGTTTCTTTTTAAGCACTGAGGTAAAAGAAAAATAAATTGTATCGTGCAACGTGCATGTACTGATAATGTACAAGTGAAATTGTATGTCACACATTCCTATCTAATAATAAAAGACACCCCGATGATTTTGATATGATTTAGTTGCTACTGAGTCTTTGTTTTAGTGCGGTATTACAAAGCGACATTTGCGGTCCTTTTTGAAGAGTCGACTGCTGTATGATTTAACAAAGTCATAAAAAAATTGCTATCACATATCCATTCAAATAATCCACTAACACTGATTATAACAAATATCGGCCTCCTCATGTGGCCAACATTTAACCTGATAATATTGGGTAAAGAAGATGTATTCGTTACTTGTTACCTACAGCAATATTGTCTGTTCCCCGTCTTCTTTTTGCTGTAATTTTCCAAAGTCAATGTGACTCTAAATGAGATTTCTTTACAATTCTCTTGTAGTATTAATTTATTATTGTCGTGGATACTTAACCTTCGGACGTTGCAACATTGACGAAATAGATAAAATAATTATCAAACATCATCCTTAATGTCAAATTTAACTCTAGTCTCAGATTCTTTAGCATTGTTTTAGTGATTGAGACGATTTTCCCAATCCATTGATTCACACAAAAGACGTTACAAGAGTCAGTTATAGATCACTGTAATTCTTCACTTTGACCTAACAATACTAAATAATAGAGGAATTTTCCACTCGTTAAACAAAAATCAATTCCTCTTTCCCTTGCACAATATATATGATGATCATTACACCCATAATTGATCGTGTTCTTTGCTTAAATTATAAATTATTAAAGACAGCTGCATTCTTGCTAACATTGATTGATTACTTCACATCGTTATAAGAGCTGTAAGTCCTGGGCTAGATGTATGTTTTTAAGAAGAACAATGCACAAATGTATGAACCTTAATTATAACTTTACTGGTCTGTACATCGCATGTACTCGTGTATAGCGCGCAAATGCTTGCAAATAGAACAGACCCAGATGTGTTGTCAAAATGCATCGGTAAATCATAACGCACCTGTATATCAGAGTATACGGTTTTCGTTTGAAATTATTAGTAGTTGGAACATAGTAGACCCAGATCTGCCTACTAGGTCAAACCTATTGTCAGTTGGTTCGCTTTATATGTGAGCAAATATGGTATATCTTGACAGTTGTATTAGCAGGGCGGATCCGGGGATGGGCCGACCAAGGCGGCCTTTCTGCTCATCCAGCACAAAAACAAATGCATGAAACAATTGGAACTATTCCAAAAGTTAGTTTTCTTTTCAGTTTGATGGTTAAAATGATGCCGTGAAAGCACTTAAAATGCAAGGGCTTCCAGTGGCTGAACCCTCTACCAGTACTCCCATCCTACATACACTTACCTACGTTTTACGCAGCCCCTAATCGATATTTATGAATCCGTCTCTTAATAGCAATAAAACAGATCTGCTGTGCGTGTCGCTATGACTTCAACACGTCATATCATGTTTAGTCGTGCGTGGCAAACGTATTAGCGAATCGCTTTCTATCAGTTTAAATATCTGAATTTTAGTGTGTATAACTATGCAATATTCATTTTCGCTATTTAACGGTTAATATTTTATTTGCAGCTAAATGATTCATTAACGAGGAATTTCCTGATGTATAAAATGTCGCATATATTTAAGAAAAAAATAGCGGTTAATATTTGAAAGAAAGGTCCTACGCCAAGAACACTTTTGTGACTACAATAACGTATTCCGTGTACCTCACAGGTGTATATAAAACTAACGTATATTTGTTAGCTTTTACTAAAAGTGCCAGTTATGATTGCTAACTGGAAAGTTATTTGTATAGGCATGTATTTTGCCAAATAAAGAGAGTGGAATGGTCTAAGATATATATATATATATATATATATATATATATATATATATATATATATATATATATATATATATATATACCCAATTAAGAATGATAAGAATATATGATTATAAGAATATTGTAACGGAACTGTATAAATCCCTTTATTTATTAAATACATGTACTCGGGTTTCGGTTTTGTGTACAACGATACACGAGGGTGATTTATGTATATTATACAATATTTCGAAACAGTGAGTTCGGTCCATCCTATGCCGCACGTGCGAAGTGTTTTAACCGAATACATCAAGTGCACAGACGATGTAGGGTTGCATCGTCCGTGTATAAATGCCTCACCGTAAAACAAAATTTTTACATTACGGAACGTCTTGTCAGTGAGTACAGACTTGCACATCTTTAGCTGTAGATGTGAGTTATTTATTAATTTTTTTATGTATATTAAAAGTTAAAACTATTGTACTACCACGTTTATTTTTGTATATTTTTATGTAACTTCGGCTTACGTATTATAATGCAAATATTTTCTATTCTTGTATGTGAATTAAGGGGAGATCTATATTAGCAATAAAGTTGCATTTTATTAAGAAACGTTTAGTACCATAGGATTCGTATCGGACACAGGTAAGTTCGCTTCTGAATCTGTTTATTGCTTTGTAATGTTGTGCCGATAATGTAATTTGTATAGCTTACCGTACATAACGTCATTATGTTTTATCGTATATGTCCGTGTCATACATAGTACACGGTGTTGGATTTATTTTCAGCTTATCGGAGTCGATGGGGCACCAGCTGTAGAGCTAACCATAGAAGTTGACCATAGCAGCTGTAAAGCTGAACCATAGCAGCCGTACAGCTGAGTGAATAGTGTGTTGCTGCTCGAGTAGCAGATTATCGGGCGTTGCTGACCGATTGGTGGGCGCTGATTGCTTGATTGACCAACGAATTGACTAGTGGTCGGGGACTACCTGAAATGCTGACAGCTTGACTGACCAGTGTGACTGGTAGCCAAATGTGCTAGTGATGCAGTATTTCGTGTTACTCAATGCATGTAATCTTTTAGTTGTGGGCTAATTTTGAGGTTTGTTATACCCAGTGTTTTGGGACTGTAAAGATATTTTGTATAATATATGTCCCTTTGTTTTCATCATTTTACTATTTGAGAAAAGTACCTCATTTTTCACTATTTGAGTGTATACATTTTACTACATGAGTAAAGTACATCATTTTTACTATTTGAGTAAAACACATCATTCTTTTCGTTTTGTGAAATTACTGTGAATCATTAACCATTGTCCTTTTACTGTGTAAGGTCATTTATTTGTATTCACATTTATGTTGCATTATTAGGTTTGTGCGGATTGTGTTAATTTGTTTTACTTGGATCTTATACACGCATGTATCAATCATTATTCTTTCCTCATTCAAGTCATTTCATCAATAAACATTGTGTTTGTATCACCATGAAAAGTGTTCTGTTATAAATCCGAAATCCAACCCGGTTATCTTGTTACAAATATGATATGCAACATATCCCTCTTTGAGAAACTTGTATGATCTGTGATTAAATCGTATGGACTTTGATCTATATGTATGGTCCTTGATGGATATACATGGTCTTTGATGAATATGCAGAGCCTTTGAGAGCATGGCGTTTCATTGAGTTGTTCGGCCTTTAAAGAAATTTTATGACTATTGATGGAATCGTACCGCCTTTGATGGACTTATATGGCCTTCGATGGACTTGTATGGTCTTTGATAGAAATGTATAGCATTTGATGGAATTTCATGAACTATAATGGAATTGTATGGTCTTTGTTTCTGTAAAATCAAAACCTGTCATATTTGCTGGTAAGAAAACTAATCTCATGCAAAACAGCTATGTGGCAGCAAAAAGAAATGCGTATTTCAGAGACGACCATATTGCAAACGGCACCTAAATATCCTATAAACCAAATATATATATATATATATATATATATATATATATATATATATATATATATATATATATATATATATATATCCTTACCGTAAGCATAACAAATGACTGAAAATAACAACGCATATAAAAAGAGCCCTGTGGAAAAACTTAGTGGAGAACGGAAGAAAGCCTCGGACATGAAAGAATCCAGAAGGCGACATATCAAGAGATTGAACGGCAGCAGGTTCTTGTAAAGCTATACTGGAGTTAATGTCCTTGATAAGACCCCTAAAGGCATAGATAATATTTAGGACCATGAGAGAGGGACCCAGGAAGAGCAATGATTGTTAGAACCTCTGACCTTTCCGTTTTCTAACTCTCATTTCCTGATATGCCTAAATAATACAGTCCCGGTTGAATGCGCTATAGTAAGGAAAGCGACACGTAGTACATCTACATTAATAGTGAAAAGTCCATCATAGGCTGCAGTCGCATTCGGCTCAAGGAGGTCTGAGTCAAGATTTGAGGAAGAATAAATGAGAACATAATCTGTACCCTGGTCTATGAATCTGACGTGATCGGAGCGATCCTCAGTCAACCCTTTTTCTTAGCATCGCTGATGAATACCGTGGCATGGGCTGTTCTAGCAGCCGGCTGCATTCTGTATACTTATTTGTCTCGTCCAAAATGTGGATGAACTCATCCTCAGACAGGGCAGTATCGCGGAGGGTCTTTGAAGTCTTGACTCAGAGGCCTCTGATAGGAAATTGTTCATCGAGCGAGAACAGCCTGCACACGGGTGGAAAGCAAGAGAGGTACACGCCAGGGTGGGAAACATACCCAAGCCTGCAACCCTAACTTATGTGGCTACAGTGCCTGACACTTTCGCCATACCGTCGAAAATATTAACAGCTCTTTCCCAAAAGAGTGCGTCTTTGCTGGATCTGGGCTTTTAGCGGGGTCTCATTATCACCGATCATTTTCAGTCGATATTTATGGGTGTTATCCTCATGTGTTAGTCCATAAACAGAAGGACACATACTGATGTGAATTTAGCTGATGTGTTATATCATTCAAACCTTATATTCGATAACCAATGAATTATCTACATTAACGTTACCTAGCCACTTTGCCGCGTTTTGCATGTGTTATAATAGAGCAGTCACCGCATGAGTAAACGAAGGACATCATATCGCTAAATTAATTTTCAGCTTGCCGTACCTTTTTATATCCCATATTAAAACTATCTGACAAAAAATTAACATTCAGCTAATCACCATCGTAACCTGCTGCGGGCCGTAAGTGCGTAAAACAAGATACCGCAGTCTCACCCCAGCTCGTACAAAACGAAACATAAGGACCACTAAGCATTTAAAACGAATTAGGTACATTTTGTTACATTTAATGACGCTGAACTGAAAATTTGCTGAGTTACAGGGATGATAAAATTCACCATGTTGAACAGAACGAACTATCATTTCTAGCAACATAACAAATAGATCGAATTTGTGTGCATGTGTGCATCTGTCTCTCTTAAAATGTTTTGTATGGTGTGTTGTCAAAGTTGGAGATACCTTAAGTTACAATATCGGTGAATTTAATTTTGTCATATATCTGTTGTTGTTGATGTTGTTTGATTTTATTCCATTTCCGACAGGCACATCAGGAAACAAGAAGGGTTTATTCTTTTTTGAAAGTAGTTCCTTGCTTTTGGCTACAATGTCGGAGACGTCCTGACTGAGATAATTTTGAGATAAGAAAAGGTAAAGATAGCAAAACAGTTCTGATTTCTCTGTCACATGGGTGAGAAAGGATCTTCTTTGTTAGGGTATATTTCACTATATGGCATATTTTGGGTGCGTCGGTGTGGCGAAATTTCCTTCTCTGCGCAAGATTCTCGCAGTAATGCATATGCCGTACGTCAGCGTTTACCACTGATCTCGCTAGAAGCTTCGCCCTTTGAGTTTCTACACTGTCTGCTAGCAGGATAGAGTACATTTTTTGGGATGCAGACCTGTGGTCTCAGAAATATTTACTCGGTTATATTCAACATTAAACTTTCCGACAACCTTGATGTTAGCATCAATACGTATATAATAATCTTGTAGGAAGTCGCTCGTATGGTTGATGTGATCGTCCTCCGACAGGTCCCTATAGATGTCTTCCGTCTCCAACTGCAGCAGGTGATCATCTGTATCGGTGTAGCTACTCTGGACCTCAGCATGGTAAGGCTTCTTTGTGTGATTAAATTAATAGTCATACATCAAATATTTATATTAATCGGGAACTATTTGGCCGCTTTAGATGATGCGCTTAATGTTGAGTCTTGCTTTTGGTCGCGGGTGGGGGTGGGGGTGGGGGAGCTGCCATGAAGTTATCCTCAACAATCTTATACATCTTATTTTCTTACTCTCAGTTCGAAGCAGATGTACCTGTATGCGTTTCCCTAGATTTTCCCTGATTTATTGAGCAGTTTAAATTAGTCATTGTCGAACCCGTTGGTGGCCTTAGTCAGTAGGTTATTTCTTTAAAGTTTGGATTTAATTCACAAAACTGTTAAGTTCCTTGTAAATGTTCATATTTTTAACTTAAAGATTTAAATTATTTGTTATTTTACAGTGTTGGTTTTGCTTTTTCTATTACTTCGGTTTTAGACCATTGAATCAGGATAATATATTTAAGGTTTTCTAATGAGATGAATCAAAATGGTTAAATATATTAAATTAAGTATAACTGTTCTTTATTGAATTAAAATCTATAATAAATTAGCAGACAATTTATAAACTAATTAAAAAGCTCCGTGTCAGTTCATCAAAATAATTAAGAACTGAGACGTATAAATCCACAACATTTGAACTGAATTATCACCAAATTACTGAGAGATTAATTAAAATAAATTAAACTAAGGTATGCATTTTAGGGCATGATTTGTAATATTCATTTAATGGCATTGAATCAGACTTAAAGAAAGGAAATTTATAAATTTGAACCTGCGATAATAGGGTTGTCGTTAAGAATCAGACATAAAGAAAGGCAAATCCTGATGGTAAAGATATATAAATTCCAACGATAAAACAAGATCGATGAAAATATTTATAATGTCACTAATTGTTATTTTATATTTTACATACCAGATTTGAACAGAGGAAGCTAATGTGTGCTAGGAAGAAATTGTAGACGATAAGAATTTATTTTATGTGGTATACAATGCATGTGTTCATGTCAATTGGCCGTCAAGAAACAATTTAGATAACAACGGTTATTGGTTTCACGGATTTCTGTGTCAAGTAAAATTAGAGATAATTGAGACATTTGAAAATAAATTTAATATGTTAATAAATACGTATGAAATATTGGAAGGAGGACACAAGGGTACAGGCAGAAACTTCATCGGTCAAGTCAGAGTTATCAAATAGATACAAAATCATGTCGACAAGTTAATTCTATTAAATGTGGTAATCCGTATGACCACAAGGATGGATGTATCACCTTGCTGGAGTAAACTATATTTCAAATATGGTTCCATTATTGAAAAAAAGACATCACGAAACAAAATATATCTGTTGAAAATGTTTAAATGTTTTTTAATACACCAAAAATTGTCTCAGAACACAATGCTACTATGTATCCAAATCGATGCGTGTAATGTCTGCACTCGATTATGTTATACAGTTAAAGAAATTGCCAGAATCAGTTCAAATATCCATATGGTATACATTGTAATTTTAAAAGTAACATCGAAATTGACATACAGCGTAACTGTATACACGAACATGTGAGCTCATGCCAAAAGCAACGTGTACTTCTGTTGCAATGCCAAAGAACATACTATGTTGCAATGCCAAAGAACATACTCTGTTGCAATGTCCAAGAACATACATAGTTATCATAGGTGAAGAGTTCCAAGGTAACAATACTGAACGTGACTCAAAATTCAGTACAGTATCATGTCAGAAGTAATATATGCCTTCACTCTAATCCTGTATAAACAGTCGAGCACGTTCAAACTTGTCTTCATTTTATGCCTCAAACAAATACACATAAGATATTCACACCAGTTGTTTGTTGACTGGCAGACTTGTATTGAAAGTACTTGATTACGATTACAAGGCTAGTATATAGAGAATTAATAGCCCCTTCCGCCTCCAAATGCAAACCATGCCAAGGAAGCTGAAACACATGTTTATTCAACAAATCCATGTTACATCTTCGAGAAAAAATTCAAGACAAATAAATCAACAAGCTAGCGGCAGTGATGATAACGACTGCTACCACTCAACGGGTTGTTGAATGGGTTCATTATAACCAATGCAATTTGAAAATCAAAGGTAAAATATATATGTAATTGTTCATTCGTGGCTTTTCCTTGTATGACAGTCAGCTATTGATGGATATATTAGTTCAAACAATATATTTGATAGTGTTAAAATCGTACCAAACAAGGACTATAATTCTATCTATCTATCTATCTATCTATCTATCTCTCGTGTGTAGGTTTGAACATTTAATAGACTATGACATCTTGCTGATGTTCGAAAATGGAATAAAAGACCGATTATATGTAACATGATACCACAAAGATACGCTAAGTACATCATAGATACTACCTGGAAGAAAATGGTATTATATAAATTGACGGTGTCACGATCCAACTCCAATATTATAAATAACGCTGTAGAATATGTCCAATAACAAGTTGCAAGCCCTCACTCAGCGAAGCTAAGACCCTAAATACATATAGCAGCTCGAGATTCGATAGATACAATTTTTATTAAAAGTATAAAGAATCAAATTAATAAATATATTCAACATAAAGGCTACTAAATAAATTAACATATGTATAGAGCTGGTTAGTTCGGTTGCCTTATAACAGGTTAATTCATCATTTGAAATATTGCAATCTTCATGTGAGAGAGTCACTATTCTTTGTGGTATCCCTTCTACTCATATGCTTCATTCTTTCTTCTCCTCCTTCTGTCATATGCTTCATTCCATCTCCTCTTTCCGTCCTTCTTTCTTTCGCTCCACCTCGTCCTCCTTTCTCCTTCTTCCTCCTTTCTACTTCCACCTTACTTCTTTCTTTCTTTCGTTTCCGCCTCTTCCTTCTGTTTCCTTCCTTTATCCTTCCTTCTACATCTTCTTACTTCCTCCTTTCCTTCCTCCTTCCTTACACTCTTGACTTCTCCTTGCTCCTTCTTCTACTATTGACCGATTCGCGATTGCACCCTGGAAGCGTCTGAGGGAATACAACAAGGTTCATAATTTCATATTTTTCTGGAATCCATCGCACTCGCACAGATCTTCCGTCGGATTAATGGGCGACCAACCTTAAAAGGTCTTATGTACAATCACCAAATCTCCGCTTACATAACTCATGCATGCCTTGCACTACTACGTACGAATTATATTACTTCAATGAATATAGTAACAATTACACACCATCTAAATATTGATATATTCTTAAACGGTGACCTACAACATAGTTAACTGAGTAATCATCCAAACTGCATATATATATATATATATATATATATATATATATATATATATATATATATATATATATATATATATATATATATATATATTGTAATGTGGCGAATTTTGAAGACTTATTGAAACTTAATGTGAACAAAATTGTGCATTGAAGTTAGCTTAGTCCAGCCAGAAAGGTCTTGAGAAAGTTCACTGATATTTCTCTTATTTCATCTCTGAAACATAAAAGGGTCTACGTTAAGCTTCAGTAGAATTTGACCGAGTCATCGTAATGGTATAGTAACACAGCGTACATAGAATTACAACCGTATCAGTCGGGAGAGGATTTTATGTCAAATAATTGATCTTCAAAGGAAAGGTAATTGCAGCATATTTTAGGCTGGTGAAATCTCATGAAAGACGTGATTATTTGGGCAGAATTTTAGGAACAGTTACTTCCGATTGGTCAGTAAAGAATTAAGGCGTACACTTTGGGAAACTAGAATTTAGGGTACCGACTTGCTCAGAATTCTTCAGTTCTACTCTTGCTTTGTGAGAAGACGAAAGGTCTAACTCCGTGGGAACAATAGAATTGTGTTTCCCTCGTTAACGAAGAAAGGTCAGATAGTTGTCTTGGAAAGGAAGACAGGCTATATAGATTTGACACACGATTGTGTGGGGATAAAGAAAGAACAGCATTAAGGTACGCAATTTTAGTTTCAATATAATATTCTATTTTCATTTTGTTTGTTTTATGCAAATGTGTTTGATATGCTTATGATTCATACTATGTCTCGATTATTCAAGTTCATGAGAATCTGCTATTGCTCGAGTTGTATGCAATTTATTAATTTTACAGTTAGTTCATTGATAGAATTGACGGATTGCATGTAATCAGATATCCAATGTGATGTATTTTCATAGGGATTTATGATGTAACCCAAAGAATGTTCAAATAAGCAGTATTTCATAGAGATTTATGACTTAACCCTAATATGCAGATGTGTCATATTTGTTATGGTTACGTAAATTGATTTCCTGTGTAGGATGATATTGTTGTCGTGATTTAATGACAATTGTATATTTATATATGATTTTACAATGCTTAAATGATCTTGCAGGTTATTGTTATTGTAGCTAGACTTAGTGAATATTATGCCATAAGTAATTGAACATTTATCTTATTGAACACGAATTGACTGGTCAAATGTAAATAAGACGTGTAGTAATGTATGCTGGTATATACGGCCGCATGTGTCTGTAGAGAACACGTGGTAATTTCTAATCAATTGCCATGCGGCGAGGGCAATGAACTTCACGCTAAGGTCATTTGTACAAATATAGCGTGTATCTTACCGAAATACATGAATTTGTAAGGACCGTTATTTGTTAAGATCACATTATGTCAGAATTTGTGCAGTGTGAATCGCCAATCTGAATACGAACGAACAGAGCTTATATATATATATATATATATATATATATATATATATATATATATATATATATATATATATATATATATATATATGCAAATAATTGTTGAAACATAACTAGCTCTCGTAATACTCTCGTATTTAAGGAAGCAGCTTTATACTCCGAGAGAGAGAGAGAGAGAGAGAGAGAGAGAGAGGAGAAGATAAAATAAGTAAAGGAAAACCCGATGAGTCAAGGGGAAATCCGCATCTAAGAGAGGTCGGAATAAACAGGTGTCAGAAAGAGGACCAAAAGCGCACGCATTAGACGTGGAAACAAGACGAGAGGAGACAGATGCCAGGTGATGCTGTCAAGCGTGGAATTAGCTCTAAATTCACTACTCGTAATATGACGTAAATTGAACACTGCGACTAAATTCTATCAATGTGAATCCGTTGGATTGAAGTGAAATTTTGGTCATGTATTAATTGAAAGTGAAATTTTGTTTATGCATTAATTGATTACATTTATTTTAGTAAATCTGTTGTATTAGTTGAAAGTGAAATTTTGGTTATGTTCTAACTGATTAAATTTGTTTTTATTTATTGAAAAAGGGGGCTCGTAGTTGTTATTTCTTTCAATAACCTTGCTCAGCTATCTGGTAACGTTCCATCTATCCGTCCACACTGGGCAATAAGACCGTGGGAGGTCATTCCCTAGTTAACGATCGCCAAATCAATTAAGGAGGCTTTAATGTTTAAAGTCCCCTGTTACATATATATATATATATATATATATATATATATATATATATATATATATATAAGGCAGCTGTGAAGTAGTTTTTAATCATACTGGGATCAATGGTGGTGTTAAACTTCCATGAGAAGATATAAACGATATTCGTAATCTTATTAAAAAAGACAAGACAGAATTTCGCGATGACGATGCCGTATACTTGTATTCAACATGGAAATAGAATTTGAGGATAATCGAAATCGTCCCGATCAAGAGATGACATTGCATACCAAAATTACAGGCGGAAGTAACTTTCGAAGATGCTCAGATGACCGATGATCATGCACGTGCAATTGTTAATCTTCTACCAGATGGTCAATATATTCTCAGAATAAAATTTATCAAGTAATCGTGTGAAGGTAATTTTGTTATTCAAGATAAAATAGAACCAATACACGAGAAACGTTTGTCGAGGACATGTTGTTATATTAACTCTGTCGTCGCCGACAGAGGTATGTTGACCCGGATGGATACGGTGTACTTTGGAAATGCAAATCCGGTTAACGCTATCTTTTATGGACTTTATGAATTAATATTCTCTGGATATAAATTATAATACCATCAATGTTGTTTCCATCGATATAGTCGCTTGTTATCCTGCTAGTTTTCGAAATAAATGTGAATGAATGTGAAACATGTTTCAAACGGTTTGTTGATCCTGTACGTGAACTAACCCGTATATTTGCCACTGGTACTCTGCCTGATTTTGACTCATTGGATTTGCTGAGATTTATTCATTTGTGCTTAATCAAAAAATTCATCCGATTATTCCATTATGGTTTCGGCGTCATTTTAATCTTCCACGTAAGAACGACAATGGAACCATCGAAAATTTCAAAAGGTAATGTAGAAGGGCTTCAAATGTCTTTCTGCCATTTATGCTTAATCGGCATATACAGTAGAACCTGTCTTGAAATACCACCTCTTCTGCCAAAAAATGATGATCTCTGAAGACAAGTGGTCCCTCATAACATGTCACATTATAATCAGTAAATTTATGCATTGAGAATATGGTCTCTCAATACACAGGTGGTCTCACATAACAGTGGTATTTCATAAGACAGGTTTTACTGAACAACAAGACTAGCTATGACTGAAGCTATAAACCTTAAATTACAAATATGGCTATATGAGTCTCAACCTTGTTTAACTCCCAGTGAAACATCACACGCTAAAGACATTGGAAGAAAACCATCAGTTGATTCACCATGGGGGTGGGGGTCGGCGGGATTTGATGTGTTTGTATCAGTGATTAGTTATTGACGAAGGTGAACTTGATTTTCTTATGAAAGATACCACTTTTAATGCCGCTTTTGTTTCACGACCACATACCAGTTTATCGGAAGATCTTGACTGACATATAATTAATTATCGTGATCGAGAATCCCTTCAATATACTCCTTTAAGATCGGCAATATTAGCTTGTGTAAGTATTAAATTACTATCAAAGATTTATAGATGTCCAACCACTGTGGTCAGAGCTACTACTGGTTTCATTTATGATGAATAAAAATATTTATCCATATTTGATGATTTTTGAGTATTAAAACTGTTTAATCCATGCTGTAATCTTAGGAAATCTTTCCACGGAAAGATCTTACCACTGTGTGCTATGATCCAGGCGAATTAATATCACCATCGGACGAATTGGTTCTACATGACCAATGGAGAATAAACAAGAACGTTTAGTATCACCTCATGAATATGATATTTATCACTCAAAACAAGAACATTTTCCTAATATTAACCTCTCTAAAACGTCAGAACGCCCATCGATAAATGGTCTAATGTCACGACGTAAACTTCCGTATTTAAACGGTGCTGGTGACTTGGATAAAACAACACGTGTTGTTAACTTGTTTAAAGATTCGGTTTATATTGTTGTGCTTATGCTCGCAAAAGATATGAGTTAAATCTCAAACTTATCGTAGTTTCTTTTGATGCGTGGTAATTAAGACATGTACCCTGTACGAATGGGTCAGAAATGTATCCCTCGTGTTTTTGATATGGGATGAAATCTGCATTGTGCCTAGAAAAACATTAGAAATGTCTTTAACATGGTTAATGCAAAAACCAGTTGATATAATTATGTGACGGGACCAAGGTCAACCTCCTTCGATTGCTGGTGAATTTCCTGATTGTTGGATAGTTAAGGCAGTTGATTATTATGAACAAGTTCTTGATAATGATCATTCCAAAGACGATCATTTAATACAATTAAAACTCAGAATGAGTTTGCAAGCTGACAGAAGTGCTATGTGAAGAAATGGGTAAACCAATTCCAGAAACATCAGTGTAAGAATATGCATGAGTGGATCCATGAGGTTTTTATCGTGGGTCCATGAAAAAAATTAAAGATGCTATTCGGCAGAACTTTTTTAAACTTCATCTAATAAAATTTACAGAACAAACTTTCCCAGTTATTATATGGCCCGCAAGAACCGTGCAAGATGTTATCGTAATATGGCATTTCAATAGAGTTTCACCAGTGGATCAATTTTATGTCAGAAATATGTCTTTGCTGTAAATCTGCATTTCTATATGGTACATCATGGTTACAACACTCGTCACCACTGTGATTTACCGGACGTTAACCTGCAGGTAATTTTTCCTCTTAGTCCAATCGGATTCTTGGTTCAAAAAGCAATTATACCCAAGTAAATGTTTTTCGCCAGGATATTTTGCCCATGGTGTACCTGGTAATTTACCAAGTGAATATGTGCAACATTTACTTCTTGTACAAATATATATGTTTTGCCACAATTGTCACTTATACATGTATTTGCGTGTCTGTTAATCTTCGTTACCGTGACGGGACCAATCGTCTCAATTACGGTTTCACATCGAACATAATATGAATATATAACCATATTATTATTGTTCTAATGTCATCCAACATGCGCGTCGCGAGAAAACTCCAGTTAAACATCATCCAATATTACCAAATTCAATTAGGGCCACTACCATTGGTCCATCAAGATCTGGTAAAACGCAGTTACTACTTAATACAATAATGATATGATTAAAATGGTGTAAACTGTATTTAGTTGCACCATCAGCTGATGACCAGCAATGTTACGATGTTATTATATATTTTAATGAAGTTTTTCGGGAAAACAGCGAAGATAAGGAGCCAGTTGATTATATTATAGACATCCATGATACACCATCGGTTGATGGTCTTGATGGAAATCTTAATAATTTGGTTGCTTACGATGATGTTATGCTGGATACAAAAACAAACCCCACAAGAATATTTTCACGAATTAGACATAAAAAATGCTGATATCATCTATATTACACAACGATATACCCAAGATTCTAAAGCGACAATCGTAATTTGCTCGTAGTTTTTAACGGAGGTGATGCCCACACAGAAGACATATTTACATAACCAGGTGGTTCGATAATATGAATCATAATTATTTTTAAAAAATTTTCATTACTTACCAAGCAACAACAAAATGGATATTTTGGTCAAGGACCCTGTTCGGTAGAATAACTAGTACTTCATTCGATTAAATCCCCTTGTCGCCTTTCGAAAAGAAAACTGACTTGTAGCAAATATAACAGTTCTTAACGGTTTTAATAAATCAGACTTTGCGTGTCAAGAGAATATATTCCCAGCAAACCCATTTCATGACATAAGAACGATAGCAGAGTGTTCATATGTCAATTTTCTGTCTGAAGCTGAAAATAGAATATGGTTTTGTAACGCTCTTCCCAAAAGGCACGCACATATATTTTTCTCTCTCTCTC
>JAECUM010033418.1:0-30671 GCA_016617855.1 Megalonaias nervosa
TCATTTTCACTTCCTGAACTTCAGAGGTAAATTGTAAAAAAAGAGCTGATAACTTTTTTTACATTTTATATATTTGGTAATTCATTCATTGCACTTTCAGAAGCTGGTATTGTCTAATCTGGCAAAATTCATTTTCCCTATTTTAATAGCTGCTAAGGATAGTGTACTTTAGACAAATTCAGGCTGATTTTTGGAGCACAAGGGAGCAGTCATTTTAGTTAGCAGTGTGCTACGATCATTTACAATTTTCAAAAGTACAATATCCAAAGAAATATCAGCCACATTACATCAAAGCAGCATAGAGGTATGCCAACATTCTCTCCACTGTGCATGTTTTAAATGCAAACAACTTCACCTTACATACATCACTCTCTCAAAAGTACATGATAACTGGTGAGTGCCCCCTATGTACTGTATAATGCATCTATTTTAACACTTCTGCTCATAGACCAGAAGAGCTTATGGGATGGTCTGTTGTCCATCATCTGTCCGTACATTAGCAGCAGTTTATTATCACTACTCCTCCTAAACTACTCAGTGGATTGCCATGAAACTTTATATACACATTCATCCTTTGGTCTACTTAGTCTGAAATGAAAAGGTGCAACTTGGACGTCAAGTATGGATGTTAAGTGACCATCTTGAAAATCTTGTTATCACTATTCCTTCTGAATGGATGGTCATATCGACATGGTGTTCTCTTTAAAAAAAACTTCCTCTGAAGTCTGGTTGGTCCTAAATGAAAATTATGCTGATCTGGCATCCAATATGACTACAACAGCATCAGTTTTGAAAATCTTTTTATTGCTGCTCCTCCAAAATGGAAAGACATATCAGCATGGGGTTTTCACCAAAAGACTTATGATATACAAAAATGACGCTAGTCTGATGCCTAATATGGCCACCACTAGCCATTTTGAAAGTCTTGTTATCATTACACCTCCTGAATAGATGGTCATATCATTTTCACTAAAAGACTTTGTATCATATCAAGTTGGTAAGAAATGAAATGGCACCGATCTGACATCCAAAATTGCCACCGCTGCAGTGATCTTGAAAATCTTGTTATTGCTACTCCTTCTTAATGGAAAGTCTTACTGACATGGGGTTTTCATCAGAAGACTTTTTATGATATCTAGTTTATTCTAAATGAAAATGGTACTGATTTGATGTTTAATATGGCCATCATCACAGTGAAAATGGTACTGATTTGATGTTTAATATGGCCATCATCACAGTTGCAATCTTAAAAGTTATTATCATTACACCTTATTAAATATATTGTGATATCAAAATGGCGTTTTCACTAAAAGACTTCTTATTATGTCTAGCTGGCCCTAAATGAAAATGATGCCAATCTGAAGCCAGATATGGTCACCATAGCAGCCATCTTGAAAATCTTGTTATTGCCACTTATCTAGATGAAAAGTAATATTGCCATGGGTTTTCACTAGGTTACTTTCTATGATGCCTAGTTGGTCATTGTTGCAACTAAGTAATAGAGAAGAGTGAAAACCAGCATGTTTTGTAAAATGTATCAAATAATTTATTTACCTAGAATACAGAGTGAAAATTTAAAAAGAACATTCAGTATTGTGAATTAAATCACATATACTCGTCAGTGTTCTATCACAACGCCAAATGTATGAAGTTCCAGTTGAATTCCAGTGGTATTCCTAATAAGTTCCAATACTGAATGTGTTGATGTGCCTGTAGTCTCTAATATGCTAATGTTCCAGTGGCTTGGAATGTGATAATATACTAAGTCTTTTGATGTATCACAGTAATATAATCCAAAATGTTCTTATCTGAATTCACTATAATTCCAAGTTAATGTTCCAGTCCAAGAATATTATGGAGCACTTTATAATTCAAGTGAATAATAATTTGAATAAATAAGTCCACCCAAATTAAAACTGAAAACAACAGTAAGATTCTGCCCAAGACATTAAAGCAAGCAAAGTCAATTTTTAGATAAACAAGATTATATACCCCTCTACTTGACTTAGGTTGCAATTTTATTTTTCTGAAAATACTCTATTACCTAATGGAAGTTTCCATTCTAGAAGATTCTAAGGCCAGAATCAAGACATCTTTTAACTCAAATTCAGGTAAACATGTTTACATCAATACTGATCTGAATATTTAATCCACATTCATAGAAAAATATTAGATATGTATTATGTTGTTTACAAAATAAACATCACTGGTCAGGTACACTATCAACTTGATTTTGGATAAGGTCAGGTACAAAATACAGATATACATAACATACAGTAATTAAGAAAAGCCAACAAATAATATAAATTAAATATACATAACAGTATTAAATGAAAATAAAAGAAGCCAACAAATAATACAAATTAAATATGCATAACAGTAATAAATGAAAATGGTTCTGCTTGCACATCCAGTATGGCCACCTCAGTGGCCATCTTGAAAATCTTGTTATTGCTACTCCTTTGGGACCAAAATCAGATTTCTTATGATGTTGGTATTAAATGAAAATGTGCCACTTGCACATCCAGTATGACTTCCACAGTTACCATCTTAAGAATATTGTTGTTGCTACTCCACCTGAATGGATGGTGTTATCAGAATGTGGTTTATACAGAAAGTCCTCTTATGATGTCTTGATAGTGGCCATCTTGAAAGTCTTGTTATCACTACTCCAGAATCAATGGTACAATCAGCATGGGGTTTTCACTAAAAGGTTTATGTTGATCAAAGTAAATGGTGCCATTGGTTCTAATCATACATCCAATGTTACAGTAGCTGTCACAGTGGCTGTCTTCAAAATCTTGCTGTCACCACTCACCCTGAATCAATGGTCATATTGACATGGGGTTTTCACCAAAAGACTTGTGATGTCCAATAAGGCATCCAATATGTCCACCACAGCAACTAATTTGAAAATCTTGCTATCTTAAAAGAATATCAGAGATGCTTTCAGATGCACAGCAGTTGAAAGTAAGAAATGGTCTGATGTTGAATTCCTAGAAATTCTTTTCACCCAATAGAGCATCAGACCCTTCAAGGAACTCTTGTTTTATCTGAAAAAAATGAAAATCTTGTGTATTGAATTAAATGTTCAAGTCGTACAGTATTTTTTGGTGAAATATTTTCAAAGTGAAAAGTATAGATAAAATATATACATGTCATGACTTTACTTTGTAGATTGCTTGTATCTGCAACAAGGAAGCTGCAGATTTTTTGAGAACAGTTGCAAAAAGATAATATTATTTTTCCCAACATTTGCTAAGACTGGAGTTTTACAAGGTTCACGTTTTTCAAAGGTGTTTTGTGGTATTTACCCATGAATATTCTATTTGAACATGTCATAAGACATGTTGCAAGTACAACATGTGACCAGAAGTTCTTAAAACTGAAAGCTTGTATTTGCTATTAAGTGTTACCAACTGGCAAATCAGATGTTACATCCATTGTGATTGGTGTACACAAATTCTTAATTTCAAATTCAAGACTGAAAATGGTATTGAAAGGTCAGACTGTGTCACTTTGTACAGTAATATTCCACACAGAATCCTGCTTCTGATTCATATGTCTGGCAATAATGTGAATGCACACAGGAAATATCTGAATTGTTCCAGAGAGTGAATGGATTGCTATTATAACCTTTCAGAATCAGTTTGAAGTTATATTCCATAAACTTTTAATTGTCTCAGAATTTGGAACAAAACATTTGAGTGACTCACCACTCATAGATGCATAGACCTATTCCACATGCTCGTGGTGGTAAACATTGAATACAACGATTGTTGGAAACGAAGTAGGCTTTAGAAACAAGTTAACTTACAGGAGAATGCACAGAAAACTGGCAAAAATGAATGAAAAACAATGCAACCTCAATGTATTGCATCATTTTATTAAGCTGATAAAGATGGCATGTGTATTGTGCAGTCTATACTGTGGCATATAGAAGTGCAGGAGCAAAGGAATTCAAGAAATACAAATCAGCTAAATTGGCTACTCATTGGGTTCAAGTTGTTGTTATTGCTGAGCTTATGTTAGTGAGAAGCTAGACATATCAGTCACTTTTCCAATTAGGCCCTGGGTGGCTGTGTGTGGTAAGGTACTTGGCTTTCAGTCACTTTTCCAATTGGGCCCTGGGTGGCTGTGTATGGTAAGGTACTTGGCTTTCAATCACTTTTCCAGTTGGGCCCTGGGTGGCTGTGTGTGGTAAGGTACTTGGCTTTCAGTCACTTTTCCAATTAGGCCCTGGGTGGCTGTGTGTGGTAAGGTACTTGGCTTTACAGATCACTGACGTCTTACCTCTGTCCACATGGTATTGAATCTCTCCCCAAGCCAAATTGGGTATGTTAGAAGGCTTGCCAGTAGCTTCCCGTGGGTCAGTGGTTCTTGCCAGGACCTTTCCTGGGATCTTTCTCCACCAGATGTACTGGTGGTCATGTGTTGCAAAATGTTGTTAAAACTACAACCACATTTCCATTAGTGGCTGCATCAGCAGCAGCAGCAGTTATGATTTTATTGAAAGCTTATTAGCTGATTATCCTTCATTAAATCAATCTGTAGGATTTTTTAAACAATTATTGACATTCCCTTTTGTTAAACTGTACAATTTATTATAATATTGGCATATTATTAATACAAGTTCTATTCTAGGATGTGCAGTTTCTAAAATTTCATGTGAAAAATTAACAGAATATGCAAAAATTAATAACCTCTCCAGTCCTTTAGAAGATTCCCCCATTTTTCAGGTGGGATTAGAATACCCCCCTCACACACATGCACATTTTTATTTCTGTAATAGACATGAATATTATTTAATAATTCATTTAGTTATATAAGTTGGACACCAATTTTGCACATCTTTTTAAATCTCCTAAACTAAATAAGTGTCTACCATATTCAACAAATTTATATAGAGAACCCTGGATTGGTTCACCAATTGCACTTTAACTTAGCCCTATGGCATCTAGTTTGTTTTTTCTTAAACTGGCACCAGTCAGGAGTTTTTGAGCAAATCTTTTAATATACAAGAAATGACCACAACATGATGGCCAAAATTCTTAAGAACCAAGCACAGGAAAATGGAAGATCTATGATTTTATTCCCACATAAATAAAAAAACTCCCTCATTAGAATGCCATTTATGGTAGCCAAGAAAAGTGACCTACAAGTGATGGAACCTTATAATGAGTGATGTTCTGACAATGCTGATTCCTGCATTGAAACATGAACATTGAGTATTTAATGATGTGAAGTGACATTATAATTGATAGTAATGTGCCTACAGCTGAAATGAAATAAATTGAATAGCAGTGATAAACCAATCAAAGGGATCCATGACTACACCCACATTATGGTAGATGCATCAGACTTCACTTACACACTATACTCTGAGAGACCACTAAAACGAATTTTGGACTGTGCTATTATTGGGGAGGGAGCTCTGTTGTATTCGCTGATGGATTATTGTTCACTGGATCTTTGGACTGCATTATCCATGGAAAATAATATCCTATAAATATACTGGTAGTAGATCACAATTAGCGTTACAACTTTCTCATAGTGGAGTTGATATCAGAGTTAGAAAATCATCACACAGATATGATCATGAGAAATGTTACTTCTTTCTTTTAGGTCCTATGTCATACATTACATGATTGATGAGAATTTCTACAAAGAATTGCATTTGCTGTGCCGTTGTTTTGGATTATTCGCCCCTGGAAAACACAAACCTAAAAACCTTCATCGGTGGATTCTGAGGTAATTGTTTCATCCTGGAATCACTTTTGTCTATCTCACGTAACATTTAATTCTCCAAAATTTAAGCAGTGAATCTGTCTTCTGTTTCTTTATTTTGTTGGTAGTCTGAACGTGATGGAATAAATTTATTCTGGAAATATCAAAGCATACTCAAACTTGTGCTGTCTGAAATTAATACTACAAAGTCAATAGGTACTGATGCATGCTAGTTAACCAGGGCAATATACAGAATATAATATGATAGTCTTAAACCTTAGTGAATGTTTTATGATATTTTTAATGCTATTTAAAATTATTTTGTGATGAATGCATTTATTGCTTGAACCAGAAGTAAACAATGATATAGGTGTACACTCATTGTTTGTAAATTATTGAACCCAGTTGAATTTCATCCTTGAAAACTGGCCTTTCTCTGAAGATTTATTATAAAACACAACCAGTTTTAAAGTACCACTTTTTATGGCAGATGGAGTGGTGTCTCAATCTCAAGACAGGTTTTACTGTAACTCTTATTACTTATGATTAGACGTCAGTCAAAGTTGTATTGGGGGAATTCATAGGGTACTGGTAACTTGGTTGCATAATTCTTGAAAATAAGGCACTCATTTGCATATAGTGGCAAATTCTGAGGGTGTTTTGAGAGTTGGACTGATATAACCTCCAGTTAAAGTAGCATATTTTTCAGTGAAAAAGAGAGAAAGCTGTCAACTTAAAAACTATCTACTTCTCTCAATTGATCAAACAATAAAAATATCCTGGATCCATGCCTTAGCATTTAGAATAAATCATCAGTTACCCAAACTTTTTACCAAACTAGACAGTGGAATTTATCCTGGACTTAGAATTAGTTTTTCATCCTGTCTCATGATAGATAGAGATGGGTTATATAGTGCCGAGGCAGTTTGATTAAAGTGCCTTGCCCAAGGAAACACATGGTTTGATTACATAGGTGTATAATACTTACGTTTACATTTTTGTTAATTATACTGATATTTCCATTACTATTAAAGCAACACTAGAGCCAGGAGGCTTTGTTTTGGGCTGCATCTGAATCAGTATAGTATCTTAAAATGTAGGCCACACTGTCCAGTACTGTAGATTCATTTACTTAATATATTGGTAGTTACCAGTTTTCATTGTTTTGTTGAAAAAAATCCTTTCAAAGGTGCTTAAATTCAGATGTGCTGGAGTGTCTTTTTAACTCATCTGTAGTTTTTACTTCTCCAAATCGCTTTGAACCCAATTTTGATCACACTTTCTTAAAACATTTCTTAGAGCATATTCTACTAAACAGTGTTTTATTAGATTCGTTAGTAACCATAGGCGTCCAAAGCAACCAGAACCAACAGAGCAACCACTTAAGCAGTTTTGATTAAACTCTGTAGAAATGTTCCTCAGGGTATGTTCTGCCAAAGTTGATATTTGAATTGCATCCCTAGCAACTGTGTGGCTTATATAGCATCCAAAATTTATCAATATTCCAAAAAGGTTGACCTTTTAGAGGTCTCAGTAGCAACCATTTGGCTTCATTAGCAACCATAGGTAAAATGTCTTTCTGCCAAAATTACCCAACTAAAACATTTCATTGTGTCCACTCGGCTTGAAGCAGGGGGATATTTATATTGGTCCTATCTGGACACCTATCCATCCATTCCAAGAAATTTGTTAGCAAGATTGCACATACACCACTCGGCATAATGAGATATTGAAATATATGTTGGAGAAAAATGATATCACCATTGGCAATACCGCTTTCATTGTCACAGTGGCAATATTACTTATGGATTTGCTTTCTTTTTCCATTTAGGAAGTACGTCTCCCCTTATTTATATTCTTCTGAACTGTATTTCTATATTTAGGCCAGTGTTATTATTTTCTTCTCTCCCTCTCTCACACCCTTCCTCTCTCTTTCCCATCAGAATGAACAAATGTTAAAATGTATAACTGTCATCACACTCATATTCATGTCTGAAAACAGTGGAGAAATCATGGATTGATTAGTGTCAATTGCAAACCAAAATTAAGTGACAATCAAAATTTGGGTGCAGTGTCTGTTCCCAAAATAGACTTCAAGTCTGCCAATATACAAAATTCATGTCTGAATGCAAAAATAAACAAAAATAGGAGCCATATTCCTTACAAGTAAGCTCAAAATCTTTAAAGTCAGTTGTTTAATGTAACACTGTGGTCTGTTGGATCATTCTGTTATGTTGCTATAGCATCCCCACCCCAACAATGTCCACTCACCAATCCGAGCAAGAAATTTGGTACAGAAAATACAAATCTCTTCATTTTCAATTGAAAACAGTCATTAATTTGACAAATTACACAATTTGAAACATGTTTAATCTAAATTATTTTGTAAAAGTCGCTGTCCAAAAATTTTAAAATTTTGGAACTTCTTTTTATTGATGTAGTAATGCAGCCATTAATTGCATTGAAACAGAATGAAGAAAAAAATACATGGAATTTAAGCGTTTGTGTTTTTAAAAATACGTAATAGAAAGAAAATCAACATTTTTGGAGTATGTATATGGAACTATTTCATTTGTGAGGGGGAAACATTTTGTATCATGGCTTTGCCACTCGTGATAATACAATATTTCCACTTCACTCATGAAATATTTCCTTATATCTACTAAAAACGTATATAGATATCCTCAGTATATTTCCATGCAATAATAGCATTTCTTAAAATCTATCTAAATTTGTTAAGTTTTATCTGAAATGAGAGGGGGGCATACATTTTTTCACAAACACCAAACTAATATAACTGTAATGGTGACATCTGAGACAAGTGAGCCATCTCAGGCCTACTTGGGCATCAAGTTTTCAAAGGATAACCTCTTTTTAACTGGATCTTGTACATTTTGGTTCGAAGCAGCAACAAATTCCACCAGAACCAGTTAACCACAAATATGAGCAGCTGCAATGGCTCAATGGTTAGCACGCTGGAGTTGTGATTGAAAGGATCTGGGTTCAAATCCTACTATCAGACCAGCCTGGGTTGGCTACCTTGGTGTGTCCTTGAGCAAGACACTTTACTTTGCCTTGGCACTAAACATCCTACTTGTGTTGCAGTGCAGTAAAGCATGAATCCAATCTAAACCAAACCACAAATATAACTAATTTGGCAATACACCAGGTATACTTCAATGCCTTTGTTTAAAAAATTTTGGACTATTGACTTGGTTTGGTGTTTATAGCAAGGTAACATAGGTTAGTAAGTGCCAAGGCTGTTGGATTAAAGTGTGTTGCCCAAAAACACACCACTGTACCTGACCCAGGCTGATCCATTAGTAGGGTTCAAACCTGCACCCATTTGTTCAAGAGTCTTGCTTTGGAAATTTGGACAAAGTTTATATAGCTATTGGAAACCATCATTAATTTGGTACAGTCAGATTCTGGTGGTTGTGATGTACATCAATGTTCACATTTCATTTTATCACTAAACAGATGATGGTATTATATTTCCAGATTCTTGAGGGGGTATCGGTGCCTCCTATATCTATTTATAATTTTTTTAATCCACTTTAGATATCACAGTAATCATTCCAAAGAACAGGTTATTTATGATAACAGATGTTGCAGTGATGTGGAATACAATTTCTTTCTACTGTATTATTATCAGGAAATGGAGGTTTACTATGCTTAAAGTAGAAGCATTTCTTTTAGAAGTACAATGGTTTGTTAGTGCACATTGGTAGCACAGTATTCATTCCTCCATTGCATGGATTGGCTGATTTCAGTGATTTCTCATCTGTCATATTACAATACTGTGAACTGAGATGATGCATTGATACAACACAAAATATTGTTCATCATGATTTATATATATATATATATATATATATATATATATACACACTAAATAGGGATTAGAAAATATCCACAGACTGAATTTTTTCTCTGTTCTTTTCCCAGCAGCAGATAATTATCTACAATCAGAACAATGATAAACAGGAAACAGATCCAAATAATGTTAAATGATATGAGAGTAGGTCACTGTGTGGAGTATGACCTGCTCTCTGAAGATTATGTACCAGTCTAGTCACTATGGAGTATGACCTGCTCTCTGAAGATTATGGATCAGTCTAGTCTGTGTGGTGTATGACTTGCTTTTAGAAGAATTTGTACCAGTCTAGTCTCTGTGTGGAGTATGACCCGCTTTCTGAAGATTATGTATCAGTCTAGTCTCTGTGTGGAGTATGGCCTGCTCTCTGAAGATTATGCACCAGTCTAGTGTCTTGGTCACTAAGATGTTTGACATGCATGCGAACTGTACAGTTTGCTTCATTGTGGTGCATATCACATTGCTAGTTCAGTATTGCAATGTGCATTGTATGGTAGTCTCCACACCAATAAATATTGTGATATATATCATTTTATCTACTTTGTATTCTGATGCATATTTATCACAGATTTCTAGATGATGCATTAATGTAATTTCTTTCTCATTCTAGATTTGTTTATGCTGGAAATGATATGTACCTAGTGGGACATCCATCCAAGTACAGCCAGGTCAAGGCCAAGACCAACTCGGTGTTTAAAGCTGTGTCAAGCAAGAGATGATAGAACGCACCAGAGTAGGCTGTTGACTAATGCATGCCTAGGAATAATGTATTATTACATTAAATTAATAAATATATTTAACTTTTTTTTTTAAAACAAAAAGGTCTTGTTTTAAGAGGGGTTGATTCTGCACCATCAGATATGGTAAAACCTGTACTAATTTGATACCTCTAATATTTCAGACACAAAAAATTATTGAGAAAAATAGGTTCCTTTGTCTTGCATATTAAATTAAGAAACTTATGCTATTTATTAAAACTGCAATTTTAAAAGCTAAGTGACCATGTGTTGCAATTCTTAAAGTTTTTCTTATATCAGGAGTAAAATTATCGACATTATATCATGGATATTAAATTATATTGGATAGCTGTCATATATCATATGTGGCTTTGATAATAACAGGAAAGAGGTGAAGTTTATGTGAACAGAGAACCATGGTACTGATAAAACTGATTGATATTTATTCATAAACTTCATTATTTAACTTGAAAACTTTTTATCATTTGATAAACAATATTTCTTTAGTAGAAAAACTGCACAGACCACCAAATGGTTTCTAATCTTCATTCTGGATCCTATGAATGTTCGGTGTTCCAGGTTACAGCATTGTTGTGAACAAATGCAACTGGTTTTGAGAATGAAAATTCATTTCTTTAAATTACAAGTCACAGCTAGACATTGATTTCCTATTTATTTTATATTATCTTTACTGTTAATATATTGAAATGAAGTATTAAAAGTGATTTGTCCAGGACCATTTATGGTACCAAATGACATAACCTATTCATTGTTCAGTCCATTATTTAATTTGACTGGAAAACATGGTACACCTGCTTCCTAACAATGGAATTTGTATAAAAAATGTAAACACCTTTGAGCATTGTAATGATAGATCTGATACTTCAGTAAAGAACGAACCATCTGAATTAGCTTTCACAAAAACAACTTGGAGAATCTGTCGCTTGATTGTTGGTTGTCATGGAAACATGACAGTAAGTAGCAAGTTAATAATGAAATGAGTTACAAAGTAGCTCATCACTACTTTTGCAATTTGGAGTATTTATTTATTTATTTTAACTTTTTTATTTAATTTTTAATTTGTTTTTATTTATTTATTTGTATTTATACGGGAGTTGACCTTACACGAGATGATAGAATGCTCCACCTACCAGATCACGTGACATGACCTCCTGTTATCCTCCGACAAACATACAGTATTTGGCAAATAAATATGTTTCAGTTTAAGTGATAAGTTTATTAAAAATGATTTGTATTATTCTTAAAAATGTAAAATTACAAAGTTGCATAAATTATACTGCAGTAGACAATATATATATTTGTAGTTCAAGTTCGTATAGTAATAACCTAAGTGTTTTATTGCAGTAAATATTAAAAATCAAATTTAAAGTTGCTTCGAGAACTTGTTCAAGTAAAAGGAAATTCACTCCAAAAGATGCTAATGTATTTAGTATATAATCTTGTCCTTATTAATTTTATCTGGCTTATATTTATGCTGCCTTAGAAGTAGATAAATTAAAAATTGATAACAAATCTTAAATAATTGCTGTATAGAAGTATACTGTTGTACATAATAATTTTAAAGTTCTACTATGTTTGTCAGATGGAATTTTTATCGATGATGACTTTTGATGGAAACATAAATGCATGCTTAATATATCAGACAATAATTATCTGAAACCATTATTTTTTTATTTTTTTTATTATTTCATTGTTTTTATCCCCACCTCTTCTTCAGCCCAATGAGAAAGTAAAGAGCCACTCAAGTGTCTGAAAGATCAAGATGATAAATCATTATTTTTGGGATAAGCTTACATTAAAGTGGAAATTTTCAAACTTTTAAATAATGCAGTCTGGTGTTCAGTGCTTCCTATACAAGAAACATAAGATATATCAAAAGCCAAAAAGTTAGAGGTTTCCACAGATATTCTAGAAACATTTATTTTTCCAATATATTTCAATTTTGAATTTCTTTTTTTTTCTTCAAGCTATTGATGGGACGACATGCTTTTCTACATACTTTTGTGCAAACAAACATGTTGTAATTGCCATCAATCATTTCCATATTCACTTGATCGTACATACAACCACAAAAAGTATTTATCCATCAAGTTTTGTCTATGTTTCAGGAAAGGAATGAATCAAATTCCTCCATTTAGACGATCAGGTAAACAACTGTCAGAACTACAAGGCTCCCATTGACTTCTTTTCACCCTTATCGATCAATAAATCAACAATCATTGCCAAATTTGTAAATACTTGTCATAATCAATTCATTATTGCCACAAGCAGCTTGTCGGAGGAAAATGGCTGACGAAAGTAACGCATGGAGGTGTGTCTACTTTACGCTCGCTGATTGGTTAACTGATCAGCATGATTGACAAGTGGCGATAGGTCAATTGCAGTTACATTACATCCCCAAATTTTGGAAGCTTAATTTCAGGAATTTTGGTAATTTCATTGTGGCCATTTACAGTAAATTAAAAAATGTGAGCACCAAATTACTTTGGGAGATTTATTAAAACTTCAACAACTATGAAGTAGTTATTTTTTATATGTGCTCAAATTTTATCAGGTTTTACTATACTTGTCATTTTATGCTAGAAGTCATTTGTTTTGTTTATCCATTGATTGGTAAACTGCATGTAAAACTTTGAAAATTATTTTTTTTTACTATTCTCTGTGTCTTTCTTTAAGCCACTTGGTAACATTGTTATAAATACCAATTTAAACATCAGTAGATAAATAAAACAATAATCTTTATATAATGTGACTTTATATTTTTGAGAAAAGGAAATATATTTTATCAGTGATTATTGCCATATAACAGACCTAACCAGTTAATCTGAGGCAAGGGGTACCTTGATCTAGGCTCAAACTTGTACTCACCACCTATGAACCAGATACTCAACCACTTAATTTTTCCATGCCTCAAACATAAATACCACTTAGAAGTTAATTGGAAAAATAAGACATTCTGTATCTCGTAGAATAATTAAAACATTCCATAGCTAATAGAAAATATATTTTCCAGCGTTTTCTTTTATAAACACTCCAAATTTATGTTTTTGTGATGTTTGTGGCATCACCTTTTCATTTAGAGAGGGAAAAGTCTGTGTTCTTCTTTTTGTCAAAGAGAATGCATGCAAACTATATTATTTCTCCCAGTAGCAGATATTATTTATAAGCAGAAAATGTCTTATATTCAGCATCGTGATGAAATTTTGTGAAAGGGATTTCACACAATACTGTTTAAGTGGAAAATAGGATGTCGTGTCAATTAATGACGCAAGCTGATAAACCTAAAATAGTTCAAAGCATGTTAATTTGCATAATTGTAAATACTGGTCTGTGTGATGTAAACCAAATCAATTATTGGATGATTTTTATTCTTGCCATGTAGCTGACTGTCAAAATGTTAATTTTTACTTTCATTTTCTCGCTGACGCTGTATCTGACAGTGGATTTGTTTCTTCATCACAACAACATTTGTGTTGATTTAGCTCATCACAACAAAATATTTTAGTTGACCTCTCTCTCTCTCTCTCTCTCTCTCTCTCTCTCTCTCTCTCTCTTTCTTCCATGAGCTTTGACCTCATGACTACCCTGTCATCATAGCTCTTTATGGATATCTCCAGGTACTGAAACCTGATTAGTAAAGATTACGAGCCTATCAATGATAGGAAGCAACGATCCATTGTTGGCCACTAGAACCAGTTAAAGAGCTGATCATTACTAGGGACCAACTATCCACTTAAATAAATACTAAGTCCAAAATTTGAATGTTGATATTTATTTTGAGGTTATCTTTCTCTTTTCTAGAATTTTGTTCTGACCAATGATAATTTTTTCATTTTCATACAAAATTCTAAAGGAATTCCACATTGTACATTTATACAGCCCATCCCACTCATTTTACTTCTCTCTGCAAGGGTATCTAGATAATACCAGTTTAAGTCGATTTCATACGGTGTTATAATTGTGATAAAGATCAATATATTTTCTGTCAGTTGTATTTAGGAAGAGTTTATTTATTGATTTTTGTAGACATTCCATATATGCATTTATTTTTGTACATTCCTATAGTTATAGGCATTTATTTAATACAGTCCACCATGTTTAACACAATTCTTGTGTAACAATTGATTCCATTTTAAGTGATGTGATGTGATTATGATTTTTAATGTAGCTTTAACAATTTTTCAGTCATATCACTACGATGTCTGCAGTGTGGCAGTTTATAGTGATGTCTAGCACTGGGGCATCATGCTGCAGACATGTAGCATGATGTCGCACCCAGTCACATTATCCTGACTTCAGGCCGACCAGTCCTAACACTAACCTCTTAATGCTGAGCACCAAGCGAGGCAGCTGTTAGTACCATTTTTATAAGTCTTTGGTATGACTCGACAGGGGATCGAACCCACGACCTCCCGCATCCGAGGCGGATGCTCCAACCACTAGGCCACCGGAGTGGTATAATTTTTCCATTTTAAAGAACATATTATATTTGCTTGTGTACAATCACACACAACAGCAAATACAATGCAAAAATGTACATAGTCTGGCAGCCCAGAGTCTTGGCTGTTGATTAAATAAATGACTTCAAACAAATAGCAGACTCTAATCTGCCAGAGCATTTTTACACTATGTTTACTCTTGGGTCACCATGTATATGTGTACATTATAAATAGTACAGTGATGCCCCATTATAAATCTGATTGAGGGAGTCATTCAAGGTTTCCGTGTTAAAGGTGAAGTTGGTGTATCAATACCATTTATATTATACATAATACAGTGATCCCCTGCTTTAAAGCTGGTTGAGGAAGTCATACAAGTATTCCATGTTATAGGTGAGGTCATTATATACCTATTAGATACATTATACATGGCACAGTGATGCCCCATTATAAAAGCGGTTGGATGCGTAATACAAGTATACCATAATGCAAGTGTATATGTTGGTGCATTTTATATTTTTTATCATTACATGATATAGTGAGATCTATGACCATACTGTCCTTATAAAAGGGACTGTGTTATGCTGAGGTACATTATAGTGAGGCTCTATTGTACATGTATGTATAATTTTGTATCTGAGTTTGGATATGTTGTTACTGATGTATTACCATTCATGTTACCTGTTTTTGTGTTTTTACATGTGATCGAAGCCATCTGTTACAATACATCGGTTTTATGTAGATCATTCCACCATGCATTAGCGGATGAACAATTAACCCTCATCTTCATTAGACCATATCTGTCAGTGTTTACAGAATTCAGCATTGGTAAACACACACTAATAATGTATTGTATATACCATTAACTATACCTGAATTAAAAAACAAAGAATAATTGGAGGTATTTTTGTTTTGTTGCTATATTTGTCTTTTGTGTAAAACATACTGCAAGAAGTTAATTGGTGATATCTTATTTTCTATTATTGTATTTATCTTTTATGCAAAATTTCAGGGGTCCCTGGTGACCAAGTGGTCTTAGGTGCTTGAATTTACAGATCATTCATATCACTCTGTCTGCATTCTGGTGTCACCTTTGCAAATGTGGGTATGTGACACAGTTTGCCATTAGCTTCCAGTGGTCAATGGTTCTTATTTTTGTCAACTCCAATTCTTCCTCCACCAAATTTCTGGTCACCATGTTTAGTCTATTGTTTGCTGAAAAATAGCACTCAAGTCACAAAACGAAATTAAACAGAACATATTGGAAAACATCAAAGGTATTAGCTTTCATATTTACTGAATGCTATAACAATGAAGGTGTTGATATAAAAAAGATCCATTGAATTTTTTTTACATTTCCAACTGCACCAGTTAAGGTTCTTTACATGTATAATAAACCCAAATGTAAACATTATATAACCAGTACTGGTGAGTAATGGTCTGTATAGGATATACCTGAATTTGGCATTGTGTAATACACTGACATGGCATGGCCTCTACCCAGATCTGGCATACTACACTTACAAGTCATATCCTATACAGGATAGACCCAGATCAAACATTGCATGATACACTGACAAGTCATGACCTATACATGATATCTTGCAGTGCATAATATACTGACAAGATATGGTCTATGCAGGATAGACCCAGATCTGGCATTGCATCAGACTGTAACAACTATATGGTCTTAAGTAACTGATACAAGCAAAATGAACAAGATTAGTAAAATCAACAAATTTATTTCTTTTAGTTATAAAGTTAAAATTTAAGAGGAACTTAGAGTATTGTGAATTAAATCCTTAAGAAAGAATGTTCCAAATGAATTTCAACAATCTTGAATATGCTGATGTACCAACAATCTTGATATATCACAATACTTTTAATGAATTCACAATCATCCCCATGTAGTATTTTAGTCCAGAAAGGTCAGTGAGCACTTTGTAATTCCATTGAATAATTTGAATAAATGATACCTCTCAAATTATATCTGAACACATCAGTGATTCCACAGACTGAACTTAAAAAGAGGAATGAATAATTTGTTTCCCTCATTCTTGTATACTGGTTTTAATTGACCTAAGACACAATAAAGAACCCAGGATGTGGATCACAAGTTAACTTCCAGATCATTCAAGTTGTAAATATGGGTTATGTTGTATAGACCATAATTTATTAGTATAGAACATGACCTGCTATTGAATAATGCAATGGCCAATCTTATTCTGTGATGTTTATAACATTCTGAATAGACCATGGTCTGCAAATATATCATGCAGTGCCAGATCTGAGTAATATGTTGTATAGACAGTGATTTATTAGTGTATCATGTATTGGTAGATCTGGGCCTATGTTGTACAGACCATAACCTGTCTGTGTTTTGTGATAGCAGGTCGTTGTGTTGTATAGGCCAAGTCCTCTTATTGTTTGATGCAGTGTTGTGTAGACCAAAATTTATTAGTACAGAACATGACATGCTGTTGTATAATGTAATGGCCAATCTTAGTGATATTGGTCTTTGTGGCATAGACCATGATCTTTCAGTCTATGATGCAGTATTAGAGCTGGGAGTTTTTTGCACATGATGTACGTACATCATATTCTGTCTTGGAAGTGAACAGTAATAGCAAAATAATAATTTCCTTTACAAAGGAAACCCAGTCTAAATGAGAATGCAGTGTATCATTAATCATAACTGCTAGTTTAAAGAGACACCATACATTTCAGTTCTCTAAAGTAGCCTTAAGTTTTAGCACTGTATGTCAAGGGATATTTGAATTTTACCTGTTTTATGCCATCCTCTTAAAGGTTTTATTTCTAAGATGCAAATATGGAAATTCCATCTTATTCAAATGGTTCTTGCAATCCATCAGCAGTACTGGATGGACCACTTAACAGTACATGGAAAGGTTTGGTGGGCTGCCAGGTTATTTTCACTCCTATGGACACTTTTCTTGGAAGCTGACCTGCAAATTTTGTGCATTGGGTCCAACCTGATGTTAAACATTTGTGTGTGTATGTGTTTGGGATTTTTAATGTAGCTTTAAAAAATTGTCAGTCATATCACTCCGATGTTGGCAGTGTGACAGTTCATAGTGATGTCTAGCACTGGAACATCATGCTGCAGGCCTGTAGCATCATGTCCCACCCAGTCACATTATCCTGACACCAGGCCGACCAATCCTAACACTAACCTCTTAATGCTGAGCACCTAGTGTGGCAGCTGTTACTACCATTTTTATAAGTCTTTGATATGACTTGGCCGGGTTTCGAACTTGTGACCTCCTGCATCCGAGGCAGATGCTCTAACCACAGGCCACCGGAGAGGTATATAGAAAATGTAAAATTGCATTTCTTAGACTAATAAATGTTGTGAGATTGAATAAGCCATACGCAAAACCATACAGTTCCAAAATATCTGTTATTGAATTCAGCTAGAAGAGGATTTTTATTTTATTCTTAAATGTATGTTATGAAAATGTAATTGAAAATTTTATATTTCTTTTTGATTTTATAAACATGTTTTGAATATGCTACAATTGATTCACTTGAATTATGCAGCTAGTATAAAATGTCACTTAAAAGGTTTAGCTATCAGGGACCATCTCTTACAGGATGATTTTACTTGTCTTACTGAAGCTTGTATTAATGATCTGTGAAACAAGGCTTCTTGTTACTTATATCATCTTGTCTGCAGATTATCATGTCTATTCATCCCACTGCTGGTAGATGCGTCTATCCTTTGAGACTCCGTTTAACATGAACTTTGTCTACACTGATTGTGGGAGGGTGGCCTACTTGCTATGATTTGCAAGCAGGCTGGCCATGCTTGTTATGACTTACTGCTTAAGCAGCTCTTGTCCTTGCCATCCCCATGAAGGCATCAAGACACCTTTTCATAAGGTAATGCAAATCGGGTTAGTAACCTGAACATCATCTGCACTGGGTGAGAATGAGTAATGATTTTGGATATCATGCTTATTAAAAATGAGAAGTTGATGCTTAAAATGCTTGGAAACTTTCTAGTGAGGACTATATCACTAGGAACTGACTATTGCTTGCAACAGAACTGCGGGTAAGTCATACCGTTACTCTTGCCTTGGGGTGATGTTGCCTTCCACACATACATCAGCAATTTAAAAGAGGGTCAGTAAATGATGTATGAACAGATATTCTGTTCTGAAAGGGATTATTACTAAAAAAGTTAGAGATCTGAAGGATTTAATGCCATAGGTCAAAAGAAGATTTTATTTACCATCACTACAAAGGTTAGTCAAAATAAATTTATTTCTTGCTTGCGAGCATCCAATAGAACTGACTGGATGGTGAATGCTTCAGTATGAAATATGGCCTGGCCAGGTTGGTCTCTGCTACCAGTAATGTAAACAAAAAAAAGCGGAGATGTACTTGGTGGTCTTAGGCCAACAGCAGTTGCATCAGTGCATTTGTCTTGTGTTTAGTAAGTATATATATATATATATATATATATATATTGCATTCCAGTGGGAATCTCAATCGTTCCATTCTGTACCCCAGGGACTAGGATCTTGTCTTGAAGCAGTCCCTGTAGAAATATGTGTTACCCATGAATACATCTTTCTCATGACATCAGACTTATATATACATCCAATCCAGCCTGAATATTTCATCATATTGTTTCCCAAGCTGTCTTTTGAATTTCAGACATTTTAAAATTTCATGTCTGCCTTCTACACCTGCAAGCATCAGTAATAATATGAGGGACTTGAGGGTCAAAATAGACACTTGGGGTGGGTCATACAAGAAATCCTATGTTAAATTTCTTCATAGGGTTAAAATGTGGGAGACATTTGGGGGTAAAAAGGAGACACTTAGGGGTCGAACGGGAAATCTAGTGTCTAAGTGGCCCATAAGGTTAACATGTGAGAGATTTGGGGGTCAAAAGGAGATATTTGGGGGTCATACAAGAAATCCCACAAGAAATCCTATGTTAAATGGGTCCCATTGGGCTAACATGCGAGAGACAGTTGGGGGGAGTTCAAAAGTGTTTATAGGGTCAAAAGGGTTTAAAGACTCAAAATGGATTTATTGGGCAGAAGGGTTTATAGGGTCAAATGAGAAAGGTAATGGTAAAATGGATTTAAGTTTGAATTAAAAACAGATGACACACACTTTTATGGTAATGGTGAAATTATAGTATCTTATTTAGACAGCTGAGTGGACCTGAAAAGGGCTAGTGGGGTTTGTTAACCATACAGAGTTAATGTTTGTTGCATCTCACTGGTCTTGTTTTCCTCAGACTTCATCACACAGTGGGGGTGTGCAGCAAGTCTCTCTTCAGACAGCCTTGCCTCTCTACATAAATCCATCTCTTTCAGATAGTTGTGTCTGTAATCTTGGTGATAGCCCATGATGATTTCACATACATCAGATCGGGTTGAACAGCATTCTTTTGTCTTCACAAGAAATTTTACAGCACCAATACCTTCACCACCTTCTCTCTTGTTACCTTTGGTAGAGGATTGTATTCAGGTACAGGAGGAAGAATTGGGGGAATCTTTACAACAGCAGAAAAAAGCAGAACAAGCATTTGTGACTCGCGACAGTTAAAAAAGGAAACAAGAAGAAGAGATGAGAATGTGTGAAGGAACAGGGCAGAAGAATGTTGCTGAAAACCAAACATTGTGTGTGCGAGTTATGGTATCTAAGACAAATATATCAGACTTCTTTAACTTGACCCAGGAGAAAGCGACCTTCATGTGCTAAGCACTCCAACCCAACCATCACTGGAAATGTGCTCACTACCACTGACATACCATCAGCACATGTGAATACCAAAGCATGCACAGGAGAAGTAGGACTTGGTCAGTGTAAGGGTCTACGAAAGTTAAATCTCATCATGTCAGGATTAGGACTTCTCAAAAACAAAACCCCAGTGGTCATTTTCAGGGCCACCCAAATCACTAGATAAGAGATATTACTCAAAAATTGCCAACTCCAGTAAAACTTCAACCCTTTTCACATAATATTTTAAAGGTGTACGTGTATTACTGCATGTGTTTTTATCCATAGTATACAGAAATCAAGACAAAGAGACACTTTTTCTTTGGTATATGCTCATTTTTCACAATTAAAATTTCACAACATGTTATTAAAGTCCATTTTCTTTCACTCTGTCTTTTCTTCTTCGGGACGGGTTCTTCCTCGTCTTCGCGTTCTTCACGTCTTCGTTCTTGCATTTCTTGACGGGAAAGGGTCTTCATTTTCTGAAGTCTTCTCCTCTTCCTCCTCTTGTTTCTTTTGTTTGCTCTCTTTTTTCTTAGGGCACTCTGAAGACCAGTGTCCTTTCTCCTGAGAATGATAACATGTGTCTTGACCGTTGCCTCTCTTTTCTCCTATGGTTCATTTACTTTGACGATGTGGGCATTCTGGAGCACAATGTCCTTTTTCCTGATAGATATAGCTAGTATTTTGACTTTTTTTACATCAACAGTAGGAGTGGTCCGTCGTCTTCTCTGTATACTTTCGTATAACGCTCCTTAAAGCTGTGACCAGAAAGGTAAGCTGTGTTGACTCTTCCATCTTGGCTGTTTGAGAGCTGAATGAATACTCGGACTCTAAGACGCTAACACTGTATAGGAGCCCATTGCGTGTAGAACTGAGGCAAGTGAAATTTTGCAATCATAATGAAACGATTGCACCATTTCAGAGAAAAAGGAGAAGAAAGTAAGAGGCAACGACGTGACGTATCACCTCACAAACGAGGTGAAGTGTTGGCTCCAATCCATGCGAGCGTTTTCGAAGACGACATGAGCGAGCACGAATCAACACCTTCCACGTATGCACTAAGACCAAGAGAGACTACTCTAAAAGAAAGTCGACCAGTAGTTCCCGAAAATTATTTCCACATTCGAGAGATGCAAAAACGCACTTCAGAAAATTTAGAACCACCGCTTACACCGACACGGTGAAATTTCCAGTGTTCACGTCAGAAGTGCCGTCACAGAAAGTTAAAAGTTTCATCACAGATTGTGGGATTCCTTGTTAGATACAATGTCAAGCCAAACAAAGACGATCATTTGAGACTTTCCATTCATCCTGACAGATTTCAGTCACCCGTCTGGATCGAGGTCAGCACCCCAGCAGAATGGACTCCCTCCAAAGTCATTAAAACGATTCAACACGTCCAATAATCCAACGACGAGTTTTATGTCACCGATGGAAAGCCACACTTTGCATAGCCCACGTTTCTGTTTCTAAAGCGAGCTGGCGCAGAGATATGCTATTAGACATTAGAAATGCCAAACACAAACTCGTTCAAATTAACAATTCCCAAGACCACATGTATTAAGCCCGAGCCATTTTCGTGGGTCGAATATATGCCGACAAGAATGAAACCGCAGAATGGAATGGAGTCTGGAACAGTATTCGACAATCGGACTGAGCCAAGCAACAAAATGAAGCACAACTCCTGTTATAGCAGGCACGCATATCGAAATACATTACGTGTGGTATTCTTGAAATGCAAAAACATAAAGACGTATTGGCTCCACGCTACACGTTGAAAGTGTATTCTCAAATGGTCCGTGGACCTCTGGTGTTTCGAGGACCCGATTTCCTAGAGGAAAATGCACGTCTATCAGCATATCATCAAGAACATTTCAAAGCCATTAACACTAGCACGGGATTTCTCTGATAAGGACTCTACTACGAAACAATTTGACCAAGGGTTTTGCAGTCGGGACCAACACATTCATTGCCGGAGAGAGATGCCGGGTTGCTTATCGTCTAAACACCGTATTCCCGAAGGAATGGAACGAATTCATTGCTCTGCTTGCAACCTTTGGCAGTCCTACTTCTTACGAACAACATCGCGTGACACAAGGTCAGCAACAGAAAAGTGCTTGCCAATTATTGAGATTATGCTGTACCTGTGGATATCTCATTCGCATCAATAACCCCAAGGCACACGTATATCTAGGGAGGAAACTATGCCGTTTTTATGACCAAATAGTCGACTTTGAAAATCAAGGTTACGTCAAAAAATATAACTCCGACCTGGAGGAAGACCAGCACAAGAAGAAAAAGACATCTTTTTTTATTTTGAATGTATGCAAGAGACCAGCATTCGCATACCTAATTTCTGCGTCGTTCATCGGGGTTGTAAGATGTGCGTCCAAGAACCTATCTTTTTTCATAGCCCCTACTGTAGCAAGATTCCAGGAGGGCGTGAAATTATCTTTAGAGGAACCAGCACTCTTCCCGATTTTGCCCAATGGATCACAGACCCTATGGACGACACTTCGAACGAAGAGGACATCCAGCATTAAGGAGACTTCCATCGCTATACTACGGTGATGGCCCACAATTTCTCGGGATACGATGGACAGTTTCTTCTGAAATACTATTCAGGACAAGGCACCTATGTCCCAGTGTCATCATGAACGGACCCAAAATCATCAATATGAATGTGGGACAAGTATAGTTTAAAGATTCCATGAGTTATTTGGCCACGCCGTTAAGTCAAATCCCTGAAACGTTTGGAATGGCAGAATCGGCCAAAGGGTGTTTTCCACACTTTTTCAACACTGAAGCCAATCAACACGCTGTCCTCACGCACTTTCCTGACTTTCACTACTACGACATTAATATGCGCGCCGGGCAACGAGAATCCTTCAACGCATGGTGCCACTCTCACGCTTCCAACCCTTTTGACTTTCAGGAAGTAATGTTAAACTATTGCCGATTTGATGTGGACATTTTAGGCCGTTGATATGGAAAATTTCAGCAATTGTTTTTGGAGCACGGAGGGACTGATCCTTTGAAAGAAGCCTTCACCATCGCCAGAGCGACCAATATACCACCCTCTCCATAAACCCCATCAAAGAGAGGAAGGAAACAGAGGCCAAGAGGGAGAAACCCTCTGAGGAGCTGTACCAGGAAGCCTTCTAATACGTCAGTGATGAAGGAACCAAGATGGGTCTGAATGACATCATGAGAAATCTGCGAAGCAATTCGTAGAGGATCATAAGACTCCTCTTAAATTGAACAAGGGAGGACAAAGTAACAAAGCAAGGCGGCTTAAAGCAGTCAACAACACCATAAATTTGGGAGAGGCCTACACAGATGACCGCTTACTCTGGCATAGCTAATATGCATCAGATTGGCTGGGCCATACGGAATAGAGACACCCGAGGACTACTGGCCTTCGATCACCAGTTGAAACTTGCTGTTGATGACCAATTGGATCCCGGGAAGCCAAGAGATATATAAAGGAAACAGGTACGCAACCAGACTGCTTCAGACGAGTCTTCTCTTTTGCCGCCAAAAACCCTTCTTATTGCTGCAATTATATTATATATTTGTAAGCATCCATTTTGGCTGAATTCTTTTTGTGGCATTACCAACTTAACCTAATATGAAAACAGATTGGTCGGCTTCTATGACGTCTCATCATGGCACCTGGTGTTTAGACGGGTGGAAATCGTTCCACATCTCCGTCTAGTACGAGAGTCCGAGCGATGAAAAGGAGGAAAAGGAACTCGGCAGCTGGCGCTAACGTAATGGATGTCGTAAAAGCCCTGAAACGCCAGTCCGTACTTAATTTTCAAATTCGGTCCAGTTATACTAATGGACATACAAATAATCCAATAATGTGTAAGCCACCTATGCAATTAACCAAATCAAACAAATTACTAATTTTATTGTTGATTACATTCAAAGTTGGAATTTAGTGTACAGAGTGTACATAAGTATTTCTAAAAGATACCACTCAGCTAAGTCAAAATGACTCGTGTATTTTTTATCACGCATAATAAACATAGAAGAAATTTTGATGGTGGTAACAAAAGGATCAAATTTGAGCTACAACATAGAGATATTATCAAAAACGGTTTTCGAGCCAAATGGAAAACCGTATACTCATTCAGGCAATTTGAATGGTTGCTCGGCCTTTTCAAAACCGAGTCCATGTAGGGAGCTCTATGGAGTGTGGGCAGCGCTGAATTTCTAGATTTCCTCGTTTAGCAGCCCTGAAGGTAAGTATTGACTCCCCGTCACCTATTAATAACAAATAAGCGACCATTTGGGAGTTTATCAGCAATACCAAGCAATAAGGAAGAATCTAATAGATTAGGATTAAATTAAGAATGCAGCGCAGGGGCCTTGGGTTGGGGGAGGGGGCAGGACAAATGAATCAAGACTTATAGGAGCAGCTGGAGACCAGCCGCATAGGGTGTGGTGTTATGCCGGTGGACCCTATAACGATTGAAACAGATGGACCTTACCCCCCCCCGCGCGTCATACTGCGACTGTACGCACTCAGTTTAGCAATGTCATGGTAACAGGTATCTGACAAATTAGTATCAGTTAACAAGACAATAGGGCACTTATTAACTCAAGCATTGCAAGTAGTTAAAACTAGGAGATAGCATATAACTATAAATAATAATATTAAATATTAAGTATTAATGTATAATAATCAAATTAGGATAGAATTATACACACCAAATACTCACGAACCGCTGGTGGGTATCATAAACAACTACACATAATACGACTAGTGGGATTTGGTGTACCGTCTACTGCAAGATGGATTAATCTTAATTACTATATAATAGAAATCCCCAAATAAAAATTAAAGTCAGCCAAAGTACAAGGCCGATATGGCCAGCCACACAAGGTGGCACTAGAAAATAGGAATATTAATTACATAGGGCCCCAAATTAACAACTATAAGGTGGTCAGTAGCCCAAGCCATCAGGTCCCCCGCACAATGCGGACTAAATAGGATAGGATTTTATCACTTAAACATGGCTGGATTGTTAGCATATTATGAAACCTGGTCCGATAAATTAAGAGATATAAGGTGGTTTAAAACACACAACCATCAGGCCCAGTAATAACAACTGAATCAAGTTAAAACTTAAGATATAAACCATGTAAACAACTAGGTTCTAGTAAAACCCACTGGCGGATATCACCTTTTGGTTCCCACAATAATAATGTTCATCGGTACAGAGAGTCTATATTCAAAATTTCGTCAAGACGACAAAATTTAAGTTTTGGACAAGGGGGGTGCAAAATGATTACCACTGGATAAACGGGCACTTTGCGTGGCGTCCATGGCGCTTTACTCGTACCCTGATCTCCCTTCCCAGTTCCGGACATGATTGCTTATTAGGCAGTGCAGATTGTGCTAAGATGAGTATGTGTGCTGCGATTCCCATTCATCAAATGTCCCGTGGGGCTTTTATAGCCCCGGAGTCGGACAAAACTAAAATCATACGGTGTATGCATTAAAGAGTACGGGAGGTGGTACTAATTCTCTTCCGTACGAGTTACTAAATATCCAGCGGTGCTGGAGCTAACTAGACACACATGTTCGAATGGGCGAAAGCGTCTCTAATTGAATCGAGCGAATGAACGAACAGTCGAATCCCCATAGTTGACGGACCAAAAACACAAAAAATGATCTGGCCGCAAAAGATTTTGGAGAGACTTTTGCACCTAGAACATGCTCATCGCTTCCTCGACGAACTGACCGTGGAAACCCTAAAGGAAGAAGCAGCATCTCGAGAACCAGAACAAAAAGTAAGAGGAAAGAAGAAAATGATACTACCTCTTTTAATGTTGCGGCCTGGCTGCTATATGAAGTGGTGAGGACACCGTCACAGTGACAACCACCACAACAGAAAACTGTCGTACATCAGACAGAGGACTTGGCTCTGGAGCTACCACAGCAGCAGCCAATACCCCAGCGACTATATGCGTGACATCAGTATCCACAAATACAGGGTCGACAAGCGAGGGACTCAACCTTCAGAGTCCCTCAAACAGATGATTGGAGCTCTGAAGCCACCCAACCACTGCAGCACTCCCTACCTCCATCAGTCCCAGTAATGGAGATGGCTGGAGTCGAAGGTGTGTGTGGCGCTTGGCCTGGGATGTGAGGACACTAGATGCACAAGAAAATATAAAAGGCCCTTTTCAGGGAGGATCATGTCTCAATCAAAGAGATACTACTAACTTTGCCAAATAAATTTGTATATTTGTCTTTGTCTTTGTCGTTACTGAAAACACTTCCCGTCTCCAATGTGTTTGTATGTAATGTTAAGTGTTGTGTCTACAAACACTTTCGACCATTTTGTGTCATAGTGTGTTTTGTAGATTTGGTGTATGTATGAGTTTGGCTTTATTAAAAGTTTATCTCCCATTTCAAAATGTGTGCTTTCTAGTTTTGATGTATGTATGTATGTATGTATGTATGTATGTATGTATGTATGTCTTTGTATTTAAGAAATAAACTATTATGCTTGTATTTCATAAAACTGTGAGATAATTCCTGTTATGTCCGCGCAATATTTCTTTTCCATGCTTTGGTCGAATAAGTGATATGTACTGTGTGTGATCGAAGTTTTCCATTAACGTTCGTGCTTCAAGCATATAAAGCGATGCATTCGTCAGTCGAAATCCCGATTCGGTAATACTTCACTAAACAAACACGATCATTTAATCACCGTCCCAAATTAACAACCAACTATCCTAATTAGATCACACCAAAAGTTTACTGGTCTCTTAGACCTACCAGTTTTGTTTTATATAAATTATAAACATGTACACTATGTACCTTTTAAATTTAAATTCAAGATAGGAAAATTTATAACTTATGACCATATTTCTATTTGCGACTGTTTCTTACACAAAATTGGTAATAGTAATTACCCATTATGTAGATAACTAGGTTGAATTTAATAATATTATATGGCGTTTCAGGAACTTTCCGGCTGGCGTTTGGTGTCTCCTTCCGGGTCCCTCTCCTCCCTGCAAACTCGAACATTTAAAAGACAAGTGTGTGGGCCGATTCCCAGTCGTCTTGAAATCAGGTGCTCCGAAGAGCCTGTAAGCACGGAACCGGGGTGACGTCATATGAAAATTGCCCAATCAAACTCGACGTCTCTCGCTGCGGCAGACAGGCATACAATTTTAATTGAGTGCGTGTTGGGTCTATTCCAACTCATTATAGCATACAGGAAAGATTGAAACTTATTGTTCCTCGACTTATACGATGAACTTGTTAGCACACGGTGTGTGCATTAATGCGGGAGAGGAGTGACTTTTTTTCCCCACTCACGAGAACAAATGACACTTATTTACTATTGCCAAGCATATGTGCCTGTGCTTGTTTGTCTGTGTTTTCAAATCAGACTTAAAACCCTTTTACAAATTTCCCTTTTCGTTTGACTTCTGCCCCATAAATCATTTTTTAGTCTAAAACCCCTTTTGATCCTCTAAACACTTTTAACCCCATCAACACTTTTGAACCCATAAACACTTCTTACCTCCCCAAGTCTCTCCCGCATGTTAACCCTATGGACCAAGTTAACATTGGATTTCCCGTTTGATCCCCAAATATCTATTTTGGATCTCAAAGTGCCTCTGCATCTTAACCCTATGGAAAAATTTGACATACTTTTCTCGTATGACCCCATAGTGTCTATTTTGACTCCCAAGTGCCTCATCTTACTGCTTACATCACCGTCGTTTTGTCCATATATGGCACTCAACAACCGTTTGCGACACTCTTATTGAATTTCAACAAAGTTCTCCTCACCCTCCAAATAATTGCAAACTCGATTCCACGATTAATACAGGTGTCTCCTACTGCAACATATCCGCTTTTTTGCCATAGCCCACTTGTTTATTGGTACGATGTTGACATACATCGGGCCTCAGTTCACTCCTGCTACAATTGGCTGCTATTATTACTATGCGGTCTCCTTTTCTGGCTAGTCCCTGTCTCTGGTGACAATTCCCCGTTCCATTTAGTAACTGGAAGTCAAGTAAAAAAACAAAAAAAAACAGTCCCAGCTAGTTGGATACCTTATTCACGGTGCAAGGGACATTTTATGCACACAAATAATGCCACATCCATCTGCATAAACATTCCTTACAAAAATAGACAAACGAGGTCAAAAGGTCCATGTGGTGGGATATCTATTAAAACAACAAAACATAAGAACATCATTCACTTGACCCGATAAGTCAATGGAAGTTCATAGCAAAGGGAATTAATGCACCCAACCCCAAAATTTATACAAGCATTTTTTAAGTATGAAGGTCGTTTTTGACACAAAGTGATGCTCACAGTGCAAACGCAAGCCCCTTTCCTTGGTGATAATTTTGCCAAACACTGTGTATTAGACAACTTGATGCAATTCAGAATAGTTGCCATCCATGCCGTTTTCGAGATATTCTCCTTGCTTTGAGCCCGCATGTTCACTGCTATGAGTGGCTAGCTCTGCTTCCTAACGGACTAGTGATATTTCGCTGTCTACATAATACTAAGTAGCTACTGGAGGTGTACATGCCTATGTTAATATCAAGAATAACACAAGCCCGAAACACCAAATTCACAAATATATCGATATTTTTAATTACTAAACAATAAATGAAAAGCTACATGATAGCTTAAAGTAAAGAAATTTGACGGTTCAATTTATTATTTGTTCCGGGCATTTTTAGGGTTTTGATAATTTTTTTGTCATATTCTCAACTATGTACGAGAAATTAGCATCACCCCAATTAATTTTCTTGCACAAAGTATGCTTGCGTGGACGTTTGTCCATTCTGTGCATTATGGAAAATGAAATACAGGAATTAGCAAAGAGCAACTGCTTCAATAGCAGTACGAATAATTCAACTGCATCTTCTTCTTTAACTCCTTCATTTTAGTGAGTGGCCACTTGGACTTGATGGTGTAAAGAAGTCGTCGACAAGAGTCCCGAGAGGAGTCAGATGCACCGAGTTAAGGAAGACTCCATCAAGCCGATAACGGGTGAGATCATTAGCACTTTCTTGCGCAAGAAACTCGCCAGCTCGCCTGTCTCAGAAGAGATCAAGGACACCGCATAGCTAAAGTTAGTTGCAGACACCTCAGAGAAAGTTCAGCGTTTCCACGTTATTCTTTGCTACCTCCCTCGTAAAACTGGTCGTGATTGTCGATAGAGTCAAATGACCTGGATGCGGTCTCCTCGCGACGATATTCATCGTTAAATTGACAGGTGATTAGGAGCAGGACTTCGTAGTTCTCCGACCGGGATTGACGAGAACCATACCACATCCAGGGAAACGCATCAGGTTCACCCAACCTCATTTTTCTATGTTTGCATTCAATCCCCACAGAGCCTGGAGATCCCACCTACCCTTTGGTACATATGGAATATCTTGTTTTCAACCCCATGGCGCTATGGATGAGTTTCCCGCGGTCCTATTGGTCGGCGAATCGGATGTTCCTTATGCCCTCTCTGTTCATGCCGTCTTCATTAGCGAAGAAAGCGAATTAAGTCAGCACTCGTCTCCTCGTACACCGATAGGAAATCGCTAATCTACTTCTTCAAGGACAGAGAAGGGTACAAACAGTCATGTTTTGCCTCGGCAGATGAGACAACAGGATGAACTATCGACTTTTGTTTACTCGTTTGTGTTGGCGTGTTCTCCTCGTCTAGTGACATCATCTTGCCCGGAAGATGAAGAAGTGTTGACATTTGACATGGTGGAAAACAAAGTTTACTTAACAGATAATGCATGGATCTTCTTCACAATAATAGATGGCTAACAGCTTTGCTTTCTTGATCCCTCCCCCCTCTATCACAGCCCCCCCCCCCCCGTTTGTTTTCACTAGACCAATTTGGACTCCATAAGGGGAGAGAGATATTTCTGAATCCTCCTTTGGGAATTGAGAAATTTGCCTTGTTATCGATATTTCCCATCAAATTTATTCCGCAAGATTACTTCAAGATTTGATGTTTGCCTCAGGCAGGAACTGCATTTGGGCAAGCAACTGCGCATTCTCCATAGACACATGGATGCTTATTTACACCCCATCTATCC
>JAECUM010033419.1:0-15701 GCA_016617855.1 Megalonaias nervosa
GCGCCTCAGTCAAAGCTGATTGAGTGTATTGAAGAAAATGTGCAAACGAGGGTTAACGACTGACGAGAAGCGATAAGGGAGGCAAATAAGCCTATTCTTAGGATCAATGTTTCCACGACGTAAAATTTAAAGATTTGTGGTGTGTCTATGTTCGCAACTAAAACTTAAACCCCCTTACCCCTATCATACGTTTGAATGACAGTATGTTTGTGTGTTTGTAAGTTTAATATGTGTACAAACACTCTAATACTTTTAATTAGATAGCAGGTGTCTGTGTTTTTTGGATAGTAATTCAAAAAGCTGTTGTTGGATAGAAGAGGGGGGAGTGTTAGATATTATGGATGTGTTTTGGATAATAGATTAAAGTTGTAACATTATATTTTCCTTTGTCTCCGGACTTCCCCATCTGGCACTACATTTCTTGGGCAATCTGGGCACCAGATACTTAATATGTTAAATTTCCGTTATCCCCAGACTGCACACACCCGCAATTGAAATTCCTCTTATCCCTCGAACCTTTGGTTCCCATAATGTCATCATATGTTAAACCTATGGAGAATTTTAACATTGGATTTCCCTTTGTCCCCAGCTTTCACCCAGCATGTTATCCTATATGTGTCTCCATTATGCCCTACACAACTAGTGACGCTTTTGTAGAGCTTATTTGCCATCAAGAGCATTCATTGGTGATCAAATAATTTTGCCATCAGTGACGATTAAATTTTGCCAATATCTTTCTAAGATTATTCATTGGGCTCACTTGTACAGTATGTACTTGCAGCCCTGAATACATTCCATTATAGCTAGAACAGACATTTAGTATTATTTTGTACTAATCGAAAATTTCGTGATTTACGGGGGCTGTATGAATTCAAGGATATGAAAATGTACGAAAATATGTTATGATTGCAATATGTTTATCGTGATCTACAGAAGGAATTTTTGACATGATAAACGTAGACTGTGGATAGAAATTATATGCAAGGATTGATGACTGATCTTCAAAAATAGTTTTTGATGTGATAACCGTAGCTTGTAGAGGGAAATTAAATGTCGCGATTAAAATAGATGGTAAGGAAGCTCATTAATACATTTATTCTGCTTTGACTATCAGCGGACATCATTGTGGATTGGACATCACCTGTATATTGACGTTTCAAAAGAAGTCTACAGCAAGCTAGGCGTGAATATTTTCTTTCAGATGATTTGGATGACGAGTTTTACAAATATAACATTTGATCGAATTCCAATGATTTGGATGTTGAGTTTTACAAATGTAACATTTGATCGAATTCCTTGAACGTAGTCTGCATCAATCTAGGTGTGCAATTTCTGTTTAGACGATTTGAATGGCGACTTTTACAAAAGTAAAAGGTTACCGAGACATATTGTGCTCATGCTTTATGCTCAGTATCAAAACGTTTTACATTTTGACTCGAACAATTGCTTAAGACAAAACCCAACATTCTGACACAATAATGTGTGTCTATTCTCTGCAAACTGTTAAAAAAAAAACTATTTTAAAACTACTGGCTAATAATGTCTCAGAAAGTTTCTTCTTTATGGCAGACTTAAAGTCTACGGCGGAACACTTTTCGTCGTTATTTCGTCTAACAGTAACGTAAGCTTCATCTATAACCGACAACTATTAAGTGGGTGGCTCTAACGATTTAGCTCTTGTTGATGCTCTCATTTTTAAATAAAAGAATATATGTACACATTGATCAACACATAGACACCTCACGCTCTGTTTTGTCTGCACACACCAAGTCCCATATCATCTCGACCATGTACACATCACGAAACATGATGCCACAAAGTCTCTGGTATAGGCATTCGTGCGTAGAAGATACACCCACGTATCAACCCAGCAATTAATTCTCATCTAATTTCACCCCATATTCCTACGACGGAAATGCAAATAAATAAAGGTTATCATAGAGAAATACAAATGTACACAAAACACATCCACATGTGCTGATTCAACTCAAATTTCCCTCATAGCATTGAGATTAATCATTTGCACATTTTGTTTTTGCAAAAACAGGCAACATACACAAATACACACCGCAGGAACCACGTTCTTTTGCCATCAGAAGAGGGTATTGTCACATTTTTCTTTGATCTCCTTCATCTTTCAACATTTTCTGAGTCTAGTACTGCCCTTGTCGTAAAATCTGCATGCATTCACATAGTTTCCTCTCGCTTAATTCAGCTGACGCACATACATTTCCACACTCTCAAACGCTTTTGAATATATATCTCCAGGACTTATGTCATTAAAACATTCCAGTTACTGACTGAAAGCCGCGGTCGCGGGTGGCCGAGTGGTCGAAAGAGCTCGCCTTTACCGATCAATGCCATCTCACCTCTGTCCACGTGGTTTCGAGTGGGCTCGGATAATGTCGGTATGTAAGAAAGTTTGACAGTAGCAAACCACAACAACAACGACTTGAAGCTTTCCATTGAGAGTTTGTGCCAGTCAGGAAAATGCTTGTGTTGCAACCATCCAGTACGTGGAGATCAATTGCGTTCCTCCTCATCAGTGATAGCATTGACTTTAATCAACTGGAATATATTATTTTTTCATGATTTTCGTGGTTGGCTATGAAACGTTTGATATCGCTTTATTTGGATGACACAACATAAATTAGATCTTAGTATCTAGCTATGATCAGCTCATATTCTAAGAAAGTCCTCACATTTTTTACACAAGAATTTGAGAGAGAAAACTTTCCACATCTGCTTTTCTTTTAGGTAGGTCAAATTACATTTTACAGTGCCTGTGTAATGCTACATCTCTACTTTCAAAGTCTTTCGTGATTGGACGACGAACATTTCCGCCTCATTTTCAAAATGAACTGAATTTTTATTGAATAATATTAATTCGGTATGTACTCAAACATTTCAATTATGCCGTCTTAAAGACTTAATCGAAATCTCCGATGGTTTTGGCCTCTACCGACAGTGTTATTGCCAGGGTCACTGCCATTGCGTCAATGAGCTGGCAAAACCTTTTCTCCTAAAGAATGTCTCCAAGAACAGATTTTGTTGTTGTACGTTTCCTGAAAGCTATGCAGTGAACCATTTGATCATTCAAACTCGATAACCAAGGAGCGGTCAAACTCTCCTCCTGTTTCGAATGCCACTTTTTACAGTCTATAAGAAACATTCTTTTTCGGCCTGCACAATTTTCCTTTTATCCTTATACGAGAAGCAAATGTCCTAGATTTGTTGAAATGAATAGGTGTAAACAGAGACACATTTTCGATAATCGATCTCTCGTCCATACAGTACTTGACTAGATGTTACTTCGCTCCTCAAGCTCGATGGATATCGTCATTAATGTCATCTCCAGGTAGATCGTTGTTAGTGATACATCTCACGTCATCAAACACATTAAACCTTCAAATTACTGAACTAGCAGCAGGAACATTCTGTTGATATCTGCGTATTCCAGATGGAAAAGAATAATTTCATGCTGGATCAGCGTCTTCATCATCTGCAATATCAATCACGGTACGAGTTCATTGTGCAATGTTCGATTTTTCATTGTAAGTCAGATACCGTTTGTCCCTTGAAGGCTTATTTCTTGTAATTCCTACAAACACAGAAGCAAAAGCACATAAATGTTTCAACCACTCGAGCGACTGGTCAGCCTAAACATGGTTTTATACATCATCGCTGTGTTTAGCAACAAAGTTTTCCTCTTGATACTGCCTGTACGCAAAGAGAGCGGTTTCGCCTTACAGGTCGGTTAGATACACTAAACCTCATAAAGCATAGTTTTGGTATATCATACATTGCAAAAATTGTCGCATAGCAGAAAGAGATGAAAGACGAAATTCTCAATTTCATTATCGCTCGGTTACTAGAAAATCAAATAGGATTTCTATCATATTCATATACTTTCTACAGGATACAAAATGTTTGACTGTCAAAAAACTGACTACACTGTAGTTAAGGAAATCTTCTAATTCATTAACTACACCGTCTCCGATGTGGGAGGTCGTGGGTTCGAATCCCGGCCGAGTCGTACCAAAGACTTATATAAATGATACTAACAGCTGTCTCGCTAGCTGCTCAGCATTAAGAGGTTAGTGATAGGACTGGTCGGCCTGGTGTCAGGATAATGTGACTGGGTGGGACATCATGCTACGTGTCTGCGGCATTATGCCCCAGTGCTAGACATCACTTTAAACTGCAACACTGCAGACATCGTAGCAATATGACTGAAACATTGTTAAAGCTACGTTAAAAATTCAATCATACACACACATACACACACTTCATTAACTTGCTAACTACGTCAATTTCGACCTTTCTGCTCATCTCTTTGAATACTTCTGTGGTTCTGTCGGATAACGATATCACTTTTGGACAAAAGTCGCCCTTCCATTTTCCGTCATCCACGTTCGTATATAGACTTAATGCACTCGCCACAGTGCGTGATAGTTCAGTACATTGGTTCTACCAGCACGCACGTCAGCCTTTACTGCACATTATGATTCGGTAGCATTGTTTTCCATTTAAACTCGATTCTAAGTATTTTCTTGACCAGCTGATTCCATTTGTTTTCACGTGTACTGGACGTAAGCGGTGATGACCACCGTTGAATACTTCATTTCTAAGTAACTGCAATGTTTAGAGCTCACAAAACAAAAGCCTGTTCGACAGTGAATACTGTGCATTTCTGTCAAATTCATCCGTATATGTCCATATATAGTAGTTAAAGTGTCATAATCATGTACGGGTTGTTGTATGATTCAACTGAAAGAGAAGCAGTGGTAATTATTCTGTAGAATACAGCAAGTTGCAAGATACTGGGACGCATCATTTTCCACATGGGAGATAATCCATGTAGCGTCTTTCGCTATAAATTTTTATGGGATATCCGCATTTCTTTCAAAAGTATCTGAATAATGTTTTTTTTTTTGTTTTTTTTTTCAATGTAATGAGTGCTCTGGTTTTGTTCCTGGTACATATATTGCTTCTTTCGTATGAATCTCACTTATATTCAAACATGTGTGTCTATTCCTGTCAAGTAAGGAGCATTTCGTGATGATTCATTTGTAATTCTGCTCTATACCAAACTGCAATATGTGATATGTGAATGGTGCTTTTCCGTCTGGATAATTTTCCAAAAATATTATAAACTGTTGAAATAGGCGGAAACCAATGGGCTGAACACCGCGTGGGATGAATACGTGACCATTTTCTAGTCATCAGGAACTGTGTATCACCTGAGGTTTCTCCATGCCATAACATTTAGTACCAATGGCCCCTTGATAGGAGAACTTTTTATCTCCTTCACTAGCTTATTAGGCGATCTATTGTCCGATTGACATTCTTTCTCAGTCTGTTCTTCCGTTCGTATCAAGCTGGATTAACATATAAAGTAATACTTCACAAACGATTCTGTAAAGTCGTTGACACCGGCAAGAAGACGAAGCGAAAGCTGAAGACTTTGATTTGCTTCATGCAGAAATCTCTTGATATAATGAATGTAGCAACATTTCTAAGACGGAGACATTTTGCGGAGATTAACAAGGTATTTACAAAAACCAGCTGACAGCTGTGATATAACATTTAGAATTGTGACCTTTTCTCGATTCACCCTCCTTAATTAATGTTGACATGCATCGTCTATCATGCTGGTTCTTCAAACGATCTAATTGGCTCTCTGATGCAAACGTCGAGTAACAGTTTTTGTGTCATGTAAAGGCTTTTGCGCAGTCAATTATGTATATTATCCAAACAGTTGATTTGATAAGGTCCCAGATAATCTATTATTACGTTGTAACTGGTTAAAATGACTGTCTTTGTTTTCATTGGAAGATAATCTTACACTCGTTTTATTATTCCCATGCTTCAGTGAGGAAAATGTGATACCCTTTGTCTGTCCGTCCATCTTTCCGTAACTTCATCTCCTCATGAACCATTGGATGGATATTCACCAAAACTTTGAACATAGCTTGTACATGTGACAACCATTTGCAAGAGGGATATAGAATTAGGATTCCTCATCTAGAGTTCCTCAGAGGTAGTCTTAGGTAGGATTTGTAGAAATTGAAGTGACATTATCAATTTCAAATATTTAATTGTTTTATTTTTTGTTTAAAGAAGTTCTAAAATTGAAGTCACAACAAGAGGACATATATGTTACGGGTTTAGAATTACTGCTCATGTGTCAGGGTAGGGTACTAAGTGTTGAGTAAGACAGGGATTGTATGTAATAAAGAGCAGAAAAGCTTTCTTTAGCAACCAATTTATTCAAAGAAAGCGATAGGTGATTTTCTTTTACAATAAATGATACAAACTGTATGGGCGACGATCTCTATGGAAACGATGCTGTCATGATTCGTTATGTTAAGACATACATACATACATACATACATACATACATACATTCATGCATGCATGCATCCATCCATCCATTCCATCCATCCATACATACATACATTCATGCATGCATGCATGCATCCATCCATCCATTCCATCCATCCATCCATCCATCCATCCACATGAATATTTTAAGGCTTGATCCCCCAGTACCTAAAGATTTATTTGAATCCAAATATTGAACATAATTTTTAACACATGTCTTTGGATATTAATGACATGCAGAATTATGTATTAGAGGGTGTCCTTTTATTTTTGAAAGTTCTCAGTGTGTCATAGAAGGTTAATTGAGAATATGCTTGCACCACTCCCAAAAGAACAGAAAATTCAAAACCAACCCAAACAACATTTAGTCCGTTCAACAGTACGATGAAGATCAGAAAATATCCATCACCGTGTTTACCTAAAATGTTAGCGTTGTTCTCAGCGAGATTACGAAAGTTATTTCAGATTGTTTTAAGATATTTAGATTAAGAAAATGGTTGTGAAGCTGGATAGGTGAACGATTAATTAGATTTATGGGGACTGACGCGTGTTTAAATCGCCGTAACGCACTGATTGGTAATGTCTCTGTCAGGCGAACAGTGGTTCTTAATTGAAACGTCGGTTATTTAACCGAGAAGGGATAGGGGTTAACTCCCGATCTGTATCGAAACTGTCAATTCTGGAACATCCCAGCGATAGATATTTGGTAATCCAGTTTGGCAGACGGACTACAATTTTTGGCGCCTAATTCGGGTAGGAGATATATTTAATTCGGATTGGTTATGCTGTATAAAGGGGGCGTGATTCCACTTGGAAACTCTCGGTTTAATATGCGTGTCGCAACACTTTTAATCAGTCGACACCATTTTCTGCAAGAGAAAACAAGGTAGAGGGCTCCGGGTCGAATTTAGAAGAAATTCACTCGTAATTAGAATCCAAGGGATTGGATATCTGGAAAAATCTACGAAACAATTCTAGCGGTAAAGCTTGAAGACACAAGGTATTTGCATCAGTCTCACGTAATTTCTTGATATCCATATGATGATTTGTTTGATTTATTTGCTTATATTTGCATGATTTATTTGGGTAGATTGGTAGATCAATTTTCTTGATATGAATACAACTGTGCGAGTTCATCGAATCCGTACAATGACATTCTTTATATATGTTTGATGAATCGTTTGATTGTATAGGTAAATATGTATCTAGAATTTCATGCCTTACTTTAGTTGATATGAGTACGAGAATCCGTGTAAATTATCTGATTTAGATAATGTCATATATGCTAGAGACTTGAATGTGTGTACTTGCTATTAATACCGTAGTTGAATCATGGAAGGAATTTCATTCATTGATTTGTGTAATTAAGTCGGGACCGGAACTGATGTCTCGAGATGTTGTTACCGTAAGCCAGTTGAAATAGTCGTTAGGAAGTACATTAATCTTAGGGAACTAGGTTTGTTTATGGTCTGCCGTGTTTAGTTAGACCAGATGGCCGTGGTATCTGTTTGAATTACGATAGGGTTTATCTGACATTAACAAGAGAGAGTTATGATCTCTTCTCAGAAGGGGTATACAATAGAACAATTAGGGTGTCGTTTGTTTACTTTTGGAAGGTGAGATTTGTCCCACCGGTGTTCTACGTGACGCATCACGAACTTGCAAAGCCAAAGTGACCACACAGAGTTGGAGGGCCAAAGGCAGCAATACACCTGAGAATTTGGAAAAAGGGAAAAGTGGAAAGGACCCAGACTTACAGGCACAAGGAAGTCAAAAGAACAGTCGCAGTGAATTTGGACTGAACCAAAACCATCAGGTTATGAATCTGTACAAAGCAGTGATTTCGATCTTTTCACTCGATTTGATGATGAATTAATTCTATCGCTTAACAGATCGGCTATTTGTATAAGCATATTTGTATTTGAAATTCGTTGAATAACTTAAATCAAAAAGTGTATCTTTCTAATGTAATGCATTATCACAATTGTTTATGAATTTTATTGTTTATGAATTGTTGATTAAATTTTATGATTTGTACATGTACGGGGGCTCGTGTCATTCTGTTTAATATATCTGCTCAGATCTTTATCTATTCCATCTATAAGTTTCACACTTTATATTGATATTTACTCGTTCCGGGCAAATTACATCGTCGGCGATCACCCTCTAGATAACGATAACCAAAACCATACAACCCACCCCAACAAAGTTGGGGGAAGTTCGCAACACACACACACACACACACACACATTGACATACATATATATATATATATATATATATATATATATATATATATATATATATATATATATATATATATATATATATATATATATATAAACAGAGTACCAATTTGCAAACCAATGATATATATCACTTGAAAAAGTAAGGGTAAACAAAATCATCGCACCTGAGAAAGTCCATTATATCAAATTTGGCACAAGATTGGTAAGCGATGCAATTTACATCTTTGAACTTTTTATGAAATTTTCCTTGCGCAACAAATTCGGTGAAGCTAATTTATTCAGAAAGAAGGCACAAACCCAGATAAATGTATTATGGATCGGAGACATAAATAGGATCAATCGTTGAGGACGAATTGCAGGTAATTCGGGTCTGAGATACGACAAACTTGTTTATGTCGAACAGCATCAAGTTACACCATCTCTTATTATATAATGTTTACATTTATCACTGAGAATAATATATACTCTGCTCACTCTTCCGGCCATGAAATCCCGTTTTTCAGTCTGTACCAGCAAATACGTGCGTGGGTAGTAATTTGTCGGCATATGTAACAGTAGAAATGAAGTTGAGATTGAAAAATATTATATACCGTTTTCTCGACAAGCATGAATTTATATATTTGTTAGGACACTCTGTCAAGTGGTGGCTCGATTTTATTTTCTGGTACGGCTGATCTCCCTCACGATGTCGATGTCTCTTTTTTAGTGGAGGTGATGAGCAAGGCGTGATTCCGTTTTCCTGAAACTGATAATCTCTGTTTCATAGCAGCTTTACAGTGCCTTTATCGTGCAGGTGCAGTTCGTCAGAATGACAGTGATTTCCCCGCTGGCCAGACCCCCCCAACCCCCCCCCCCAAAAAAACAAAACAATAAAAATTAAGTGCAAATTTTATATTCCTCTTTAAGACACATCTTCAAAAGCTCTGTCAGAAGGTTTGAAATTAGCATGTTTTCTTGGCAATAATCATGAGAAAAAAACCTAATATTTGCTAAGTAAGTATCCTATGGGATACATGCATTTTTCACAGAAATCATTAATGCCCGTTCCACTTTCGTCATCGTTTCCACAATTATGAATTATTATGGTAGAATAATGCCAGGTCCATATTTAACAACTCAAATTTCAGAGATTCAGTGGTGACTTCAGGAAATGTTTGAGGTTTTGTATGGGATATCAGTACCGAAATCATCACTCTTGTTAATATCGAACTACCTGTCAGCAGCTTTCTCTGTTGTTAGTAGCTGTTTTGATCGTTGTTATAGTTGGTTGCATCATGTCTTTGCGCGGTGTCTTTTTGTGAGTCAGTTTCATTAGTCTTCCTGGTCTGTCTCTCCTGATATACAATATAATATAATATAATATAATATAATATAATATAATATAATATAATATAATATAATACGATATAATTGTATTGTATTGTATCCAAAGCTGTTAAGCGTATGGTCCTTGTCAATGACATCAAGCCGGGTTTGCTACCGGGTACAAAAGTTGGAAACAATAACATCCAACACAAAAGTATATTCCCAAGTAATTGTATTGTTTACCTATACCAGATTGGTAGTTTTACACCAGGGCAATTGTTTATCAAAACTACAGACTAGAGACAAAGTCAGGTATCTTTAACAGCATAAATGCTTGTCTTTACAGTGATGGCAGACACAGACCCAAGTCCTATAGTGTGATAATCAAGTTCAGATGTGTGAACTAAGTAGAATATCTTCTAGCATTACCATATGTGACCACTTAAAGACCTTTTAACTAAAACTACCATATACATCCATGCTTTTTGTCTTAATGATAATTAATATTAATACAATAACTCGGAAGAAAATACTAGGCATTTAACATGATCGCAGCAAGGTTCAAATGCGTATTCATGAAATACTTTCGTAATAACTTTTTAGCTTCATGTCGGTTGTTACCCTTTCTACAAATGAGTTATTTTTCTAAGGTATCTATTTTGATAGTAATGCAAAGTTGAGACATTTCAATTCTTATTCATTTTAGCTGATAATTAGTTATAAAAAAGAAGAGAACAAAACAAAGCAACAAACACTCCATGGTTCTATTTATGTAAAACACAATATGATATAAATTCTTTCAACATTATTTCTTTATAATCAGATTAAACCCATAAAAGTGTTCATTCAGCTAGATAACATATTGTCAAATACTTACCATGGGGAGGCAATCCCAAACATGAAATTGGGATAACTTACACAATACAGAAATAGGCAATTTTCTTCGACAAATAAAGCTTGTTGCTTAAATGGTTTCGATCGTTTTGGATAAAACCGTGTCTACACAATGCGAAAGAATTGTCATATTTTCTCGAATTACTAATCTGTTCAGCAAATCGTCAAAATTATTAAAGAAGAACGTACAACGCGATAAGTTCACTTAGGGAGGATTGTTGATGTCTGTTTGGTTGTGCATAAGGGAAACTGAAATACACAGTTGATTAAACAACGTTATCCAGATGTCTTTTCTTGAATCTGACTTTATGTTCAAATTAGAAGATGCAACATGATTCAAAATATTGATTTGTTCTTTCCTGAAGAATAAGTTGAAAGGTTTGTTATTGGTATCTGGTTTGTTTTGTTAAGGAAGCAATCCGTAATGTAGACAGCTTCATGACGGAACACGCTGTAATACTAGACAGGCAGAAAACGTTGGGGTATCATATTACAGACTGAGTCCATCGAGTTGTACAGATTCTTTTAAGAAAACTCACTACTTCTGCAAGGTTTGTGTATTAGGTTATACAATTACTATTTAGTAGATGAGGCAGTAAGAACTATTCATTTTTTAAAGTAGTATTAGAATGGTGACTGATATTTATAAATAAAATAAACGTACCGCATCAGAGACAAATCCCTATCATTCAACCAATAAATCATTAATCGTGTGCTTTCAGGTAAAATTTTAGGACCGGACGATATAACTAAAGTAATAAAAGAGCGAGTTTGGGAGAGAAATGATAAGCTCATTGCAGTCAATACAATTAAAACCAAATATATCAGAGAATGACGATGATTGAATTAGATGCTGAATAAAACGTACTTATGTAGATAATGTTATAAACTACATAAAGAAACTAAATTCCATTGTTCTGTATTTATAAATGTTTCAAACTTATTTATATTAACAATGTTCTTTGACTAACTTCCGTCATGTTTCAGAGGTACTTTCCAGACTTTGATTTTGATGTCCCTTGATATTGTCAGCCATTGCGCCTTTGATGGACGAACTCTTTTAGGCGAAATGACATAAATGAGCCCAAAGGCTGATGCATAAGATATTATTCTGAAAGTGACAAACGTATTTCTGATATGGAGGAGTTGTGTCTAAGATACAATTTATCCGAAAGACATATAATTTCCAAGAATCCGCTTCGACACTTTTGGAATACAGGGTGATCAATTGATAGTTGAATTATTTCAGATATATGCTGAGAAACGTCATGGCAGTATGATAGTCATACGGGCAACATTAAATGTACAAATCTTAAATTGATCCGTATCTCAGTTAGAGCTGAACATTTAGAAAAGTAAAAAATAGTACTTTCGTATTTGTCATCGTATTGTTAAGTAATATAAATTAGGTAATTGTGTTTATAAGTAAAAGGAGAAATGTTATTTATGGTGCTCGTGTTGACATAGAAGGAATGCGGTTTAAATAAATGTATGCCTTGAAAATTCTTCGGATTAGCTTGCTTTCAAAATATAGAAGATTTTATATAATTACTCGTTTATAACGAAGTTTATGAATCGAGTCGAATTCTTGTTATCTTTTGCGAGCTTTGTAGAAAAAAAAAACGATCGAAAGTTTTGGACGAGCCCAGATGTAAATTCTCTTTACAACATTACGAAAATTACTGATTTTATTGGACCAAACCGCAGAACTATCTATTGAATTGACTTTGATATACATTTGGATGCCTCGGTCGTTGCGCCTTTCCTTTGCATAGCGTCATTCGAAACGTCATAAGGAGTTATTGCACGTGTTAGAAATTCTGATATACGTAAATGACACATTATAGTCATGTGATAAACACCAAGGTCATTGATAATAGGTAATAATTGATTCAATAATGGTATCATTAATTGGATCGTAGCTGATGTCATAAATAAAATTTGAAGAATATCTTCTAAAACGCAAGCTGTAAAAGCTTGAATAGATTAAAATCACTTTTTTATGGAAATATATTTATCCTCCTCATCAACAACGCTGAAAAATGAATACAAATGGAAAATGTATCTTTGGAATAGAAATAAAAATTCACGATTCATTGTTTGAGGAGGGAAAATGATTATATAAATAACCCATTATATTAATACCCCAATGCGTTTTTCTAAGTCGTAGATAAACAAGAATGGATACCATGAAAAGATCCAGTTTTTATTTGCCCGGTTTCCTATACGTCTAATTGATTCCTGCTTCCCATCGTCTAGTCGTGCAGCAAGTATTTTGTTGCTGACATTTTCTAATTAGAATCGAGGAAAATCAATATGTAGTTAGTATCGTCGGAATATTAAACATTGTTGAAACTTCATCGAAAGCATTTCTTTTTTCAAAGCAGTTTCCAAAGGGTTTCTTTTAGCGCGACATTAGAAGAGGAAAGACTTTCTTTATTTCTTCCTTCGTCTATTTCTTTTAAAATTGTTAACTTTTAAAATATAAAATGTTAATATTTTCAAATAAATTATTTTAAAATTTCAGGGAGTATATTTTCTATTTTTAATTCATTTTTTATAGCAACAATAGCTTTGAAGTAATGAAAAATATTGAATTGACATAACATTCAGGAATGTCGCTTGCGAAGTAGCGAGTCTTGGACGAATTAGCGATTTTAGCATGCTGTAATAGTTGCAATTTAATTCTGTTTTTACGTGGCTTAGATTCGCCATATTTGTTCTGTTTCTTTATTCAACTTATTTGGTCATATGGGTTATATGTCTAAGGAAACTGGAATGAACATGCATTCCTAGTTCTGAGTCATTAATGCTTAAAGTATATTTTCCTTGAAGTGATGTGAAGCCAGTCACAAATGCATGAAGCAACCAATCAAATTTGACTCATAAAAAATTGAATTCCGTGCAGACGAAATAATACATAATAAATGTTTATGATATTCCGTTTAGATGTCCTTAACTAATGTTAAGAGAAATTGTATGTATCCTATGGTTTGTACAGAAGCAATAGACGGGATCAGAAAATTTTCACAGTCTTGTATCTTGTTCATTAATTCACAACTAGTTTTCTAAGCTAACTGAAATGGATATCAGTTTGTATTCATTCATGAGCAATATCATCAGAGAAATCGTTTATAGATAAAGAATGTTCCAACTATAGCAACTCACGCTGACGTCTACTTGGCGGAAAAATTATTATATATTTCTAGGTTGCTTTAAATGCTATATTGAGTTCATAACTATCATTTTATAACGCGAACATATCACCTTATTGTATGTAAACATAAATAAATTTACGTTATCTCAATCGATTAATTATAATATAATAGATAAAATGGCTATTAGGGAAAGTGAGGATCCGTTTGAGTTACCTAATTTTGCACGCATTTTATTTTTCCCAAACATTTCACTAAAACAAATTTGGAAATTAATTTTCATCTAAATTGTGACATTTTTATCTGTTCTGAACATTATTATATTAATTACCTAGCTCATTGTTAGATTCATTACAAGATAATAACAAAACACATTTTAAAAACTTTTATCTAATTTGAATTTGTATTTAAAAAAGAGAGGCCATTGGTCACCACACATTTACTATTTTGTTATAAACCCAAAAGTTTAATAAAAAAAATCTCGAGGCCAATGGTCCCAAACTTTTAGTAAACTTCCCAAACCAAGCCGAGGCCACAGTGGCCAATATTGTACGACTTCTCTAACCATTAAACTCACACCAGGCCACATACCATTTTTTAACAACCCACTCAACATGTAAAGCCATTCCGCTGTATATAGACATAGGAAAGACACACCTAACCCAAAGGTAATAGGCCACATTCATATCGATCATTTTTCCTAAATAATATATTATCTCCACTTTACACTAGTTGATAGTTTCGCACGGATTTTTCTGCATATTATACAATTGTATCAGCGTTGCCCTGGGACACTTTGTATGCATACTGAGTCATTAGATGCTTTAGGGCTTTTTATCTGTTTGCTCTATTGCCTTTGTCAATAGGTTCCTCATTGCATGCCATTTGCGCAGGCCCGGCAAGGCGAACGAGACAACCGCCTTGGGCCCAGCGCTTTCAGCGGCCCCGCGCTGCTGACGGAAATCAACTCCGCAATGCAATTTTTTGCTTGGGGCCCCGCGCTCATCGCTTGCTGTCTAGGGCCCTGCATGCTGCCTTGGGCCCCTCACATCCACAGGCGGGGCCTGCATTTGCGCAAGACCTGCGTCTTTCCAGCGTCATTATGGTGGACCTGGATAATTCAGTTTTGCATTTACCTAAAAACTTCATTTATAATTTTGTTGTCGTTGCTATTTGTGAACTTATCATTTTATTTATTAGATCTGCTGTTTACACGGCTAGCTTTAGGCAGAAGTGTGTACTGAATTATATATGAAAAATGCTTTGGTTTACAGCTTTGATGATTACAGCGATTCGCCCATGTCACATAGTTTAATACTATAATATGACTATATCACGTCACTTTCAGGAAACAGGTTAATTATCATCAAGAAAGAAATTTGTACTATATTAAAATAAACTATGGTAGACCTATGGATAAGCGAATCAGTCATAAACGTTTATATAAAATTATTTTGCTCGCTCTGTCTTCAACAAATCAATGTCATTGGCACACATGTAAACATAGTTCGATATAACCAGCATAACTACAACCGATGTTTGCAATAATGAACCTTTTATATTTTAATACACACACACAGAACATAATTCAAGGAATAGTTGGTACGACCGTGAAAGTTTAGTGATTAACTATCAAGGAAGCGAACCAGTCCTGTATACATGCATTGCGTCTAGCAAGAAGATAACATCAAATTTAGATTGAACGTATAAT